>JAFVLL020002015.1:0-19459 GCA_021397915.2 Tor tambroides
TCATGCCTGTAATTCATTCTCCATCTCTAATTATTGCCTCTCTCTCAAGTTCTATGTAAATACATATGCATATTTTTCTATACAGCTGTATATATGTGACCATGGACCATAAAACCAGTCATAAGTGTCAATTTTTCAAAATTGAGATTTATACATCATCTGAAAGCTGAATAAATAAGCTTTCCATTGATGTATGCTTTGTTTGGATAGGATAATATTTGACCGAGATACAACTATTTGAATATCTAGAATCTGAGGGTGCAAAATCAAAATACTGAGAAAATCACCTTTAAAGTTGTCCAAATTAAGTTCTTAGCAATGCATATTACTAATCAGAAATTATGTTTTGATATTTACAGTAGGAAATTTACAAAAAAATCTTCATGGAACATGATCTTTACTTAATATACTAATGATTTTTGACAATAATTTTGACAATAATTTTGACCCATACAATGTATTTTTGGCTATTGCTAAAAATATACCCCAGCGACTTAAGACTGGTTTTGTGGTCCAGGGTCAAATATAGAGAAAATAATGCATAAATCTGTACATAAATCTTCTGTTCCAGATTCATACACATTATTATTATTATTGTTAAGTCTTATATAAATGTTTCTGTTCTCATGTCAGATATGTGTGTATATATGTATATATGTATGCGTGTATGTACCAAGAGCTTCTTAAAAAACCACAACAAATTCCTCGTGTGTTTGCGCACACTTGGCGAATAAAGTTGATTCTGATTCTGATTCTGAAAATCCTGCTATTTTAATATTGTATAAATAGAATCTATAGCTGTTTGCACTTAGTGTAAATGGCATATCGTTAAAAAAATACTGCTATTTTCAGTATTTTTGTGTAAATAGAATGTAAATAGCATCTAATTGCAATTAAGTTAATCAAACTGTTGAACATTAAATAAAGTTAACAAAATATTAACAGATGTTAGATTTTACAGTGAGCTAACCTTGAGCTAACTGTAACTAACCCTGCACCTTGAGCAATTTGACAATATTCAGTCGTTTAAAAGGCATTCAAATAACCAGTGTTGTTTATAAATTTCAGTTGACATAACTGCAGAGAGGCTGCAATGACACATTGTGTTTTTCATCCCTTTAAAACACAAAGCCTCTCTGAGCTTTCCTGGATGTGTGTGTGGTTATGATGTCATTGTTAGTGCAGTGAAGCGCAGGATTAGAGCTCCAGGAGCACATGGACACAAAGCTGTGGCAGTCATTGCGTAACTTCACATGCACAAGAATGAGTCCCTTCCTCCTCTTATCAGCCGCACTCATTCCTCTCGACTTTCTTATGCCACCTGCAGGCATCGGAGAGAATGGTAGACTATATATGGTCTTCCTATATCAATAACTGCAAGTATATTATATTATATTATATTATATTACATTATATTATATGTGACCCTGGATCACAAAAGCAGTCATAAGTCACTGGGGTATATTTGTAGCAATAGCCAAAAATACATTGTATGGGTCAAAATTATCCATTTTTCTTTTATGCCAAAAATCATTAGGATATTAAGTAAAGATCATGTTCTATGAAGATATTTTGTAAATTTCCTACCATAAATATATTAAAACTTTTGAAAAATCTAAATTTTTGCTTAGTAATATGCATTGCTAAGATCTTCATTTGGACAACTTTAAAGGCGATTTTCTCAATATTTTGATTTTTTTTTTGCACCCTCAGATTCCAGATTTTCAAATAGTTGAATCTCGGCCAAATATTGTCCTATTATCCTTCATGTTTGCAACCAACACTGAGAAAGCACTAGTTTAGTAATAAATAATTAAAATGTCTTCTTTTTCTCAGATGCATTCATAATTATTACTTTTGCAGGTGCTTTGCTGCGAGCTTTATGCGCGCACTTGAGCGCGGAATAGGCTATAATACGCAAGTATGCCTATAGCCTATATTAAAGGATGGTTTAGTAGGCTATTATATTAATAATCAATTTAACATAAACGTGCGAGTAGTTGACTAAAAGAATCTTTAGTCGGGGGCAGGCCTAAGTGATCAGACTTGTGATTTTTGCATGGTGGATAGGCCTAGGTAAAAGGATGAAAATTCTCATAGAAGGAACCGATCCATTTTTAAAATAAAATGCTATACGTTACGAAAAGTGCGACTGAAAATCACGTCATGTTGTATTGCTTTGCATGAGTTATGCATGCGTAATGAGTCAAATGATTTTTATATTTATTTATTTTATCTTCTTCATGTGTGGGGGTGCTATGGGGGTGCTTTGGTCTTTCTTGGGGGTGCTGAAGCACCTGCTAGACCCTCCCTAGCGCCGCTCATGATACTACTGTTCAAGTCGGGGGCAGTTTTGCCCAGAAAGGGCACACTGATCAAAAGTCATAGTAAAAACATTTATAATGTTACAAAATATTTCTATTTCAAATAAAGGCTGAACTTTCTAAGAATACTGACAATATATATCACAGTTTCCACAAAAAAATTGGGCAACACAACTATTTTTGACATTGATAATCAGGAGAAATGTTTCTTGAGCAGCAATCAGCATATCAGAATGATTTCTGAAGGATCATATGACACTGAAGACTGGAGAAATGATGCTGAAAATTCAGCTTTACATCACAGGAATAAATTACATTAGAAAACATAGAAAACTGTTAGGATAAATTATTATAATATTTCACAATATTACTGTATTTTTCATCAAATAAATGCATTGCTGGTGAGCAGAAGAGACTAAAACACATTTAAAACATCTTACCGACCTCAAACTTTTAAATGTAAGCATCTGTTTTGTGAATAGCTTCAACAGAGTAGTACTAAATGCAATTTTCACAGTATCATTTTGCAGATTCTACATGGGTTATGTAAACCTCTGAGCATAAGTACATATCAAGTTATATGTAATATGATGTGATATGTAATATGATTTCTTCCGCTTCTCTTAGGTGGGAAATTATAAGCGTGCTGTCAAGAGAATTGACGACGGCCATCGACTCTGCAATGATCTTATGAGCTGCCTTCAGGAACGTGCCAAGATCGAGAAGTCCTACAGCCAGCAGCTCACTGAATGGTCCAAAAGGTGGAGGCAGCTGATTGAGAAAGGTCAGTCAGAGAAATCAAAAGCTTCTTTCATCATCCTCTCAAGACTTTTTAAGCAGTTATTTTAAATTTTCAGAACTGTTATTGGAAAACACCAACTGTGACATAAATCATGCCAAGTTGTCTCAGTATATTCTGTGCATTTGTCTGGTTTTATTTGTGTGGCCAGGGCCTCAGTATGGGACTGTGGAGCGGGCCTGGTTAGCTATGATGACAGAGGCCGATAAGGTGAGTGAACTTCATCAAGAGGTGAAGAACGGCCTGATGAACGAGGACGTTGAGAAGGTGAAGAACTGGCAGAAAGACTCGTACCACAGACAGATGATAGGTGGCTTCAAGGAAACCAAAGAGGCAGAAGAGGGCTTCAAGAAAGCCCAGAAACCCTGGGCGAAGAAACTCAAAGAGGTACAAATAAAAAGATTTTAATGATGTAAACTTTGCGTGAACATACACTACCGTTCAAACGTTCTGGATCAGTAAGACTTGTAATGTTTTTTAAAGAAGTCTCTTATGCTCATCAAGGCTGCATTTATTTGATCAAAAATACAGAAAAAAACAATAATCTTGCAAAAAGTTATTACAATATAAAATAATGGTTTCTATTTCAATATACTGTAAAGTATAATTTATTTCTGTAATGAAAAGCTGAATTTCCATCAGCCATTACTCCAGTCTGAAGTGTCACATGATCCTTCAGAAATCGCTCTAATATGCTGATTTATTATCAGTGCTGGAAACTGTTGTGCTGCTTCATATTTTTTTGGAAACTGTGATACTTTTTTCAGGATTCTTTGATGAATAAAAAGTTAAAAAGAAGAGCATTTATTTATAATAGAAATCTTTTCTAACAATATACACTACTGTTCAAAATTTGGGGTCAGTAAATTTTTATTCTTTTATTCTTTTTTTTAAGAAATTAAACCTTTTATTCAGCAAGGATGTGTTAAATTGATAAGAAGTGATAGCAAAGACTTATATTGTTAGAAAAGATTGATATTTTGAATAAATGCTGTTCTTTTTAACTTTTTATTCATCAAAGAATCCTGAAAAAAGTATCGCAGTTTCCAAAAAAAATATTTGGCAGCACAACTGTTTCCACCATTGATAATTCTAATAATAAATCAGCATATTAGAGTGATTTCTGAAGGATCATGTGACACTTCAGACTGGAGTAATGGCTGATGGAAATTCAGCTTTGCATTACAGAAATAAATTATACTTTAAAGTATATTAAAATAGAAACCATTATTTTATATTGTAATAACATTTACAGCAAGATTACTGTTTTTCTCTGTATTTTTGATCAAAAAAATGCAGCCTTGATGAGCATAAGAGCCTTCTTTAAAAAATATTACAAGTCTTACTGATCTAGAACTTTTGAACGGTAGTGTACCTTAATGGCATTATTCTATTAATATGTATATACATTGTGTATAAATAATTTAAATGCACATTAAATATTCATGCAGTCTGAAATACAGCTGATGTATTTTGCTTACAATATGTTTAAATGTTTATAGCAATAGTACTCAAACGTGATCTTTCATTATTTACTCTTTCCAACCCCATTTCTCTTCTGTGGAAAAAATGTGGAATAATAAAGCTTACAAGGAAAAGCTTAAAAGAAAAAGGCACAAATCCCCACTATACTATACCATATTCATTATACTCCATGTCTTCTGAAGTCATATGTGATAGTTGTGTATGAGAAAGACCCAAATGTCATAATTCACTGATCATCTTCCACTTCATTGAGCTGTAATTGCTGCAATTGTATTATTGAATCGGTTACTTATGACGTTTAGATTATTTGTGAACAAATCATCCAGAGTTTGTGAGCTGGATCAACTGATTAATTGAAAGATTAGACTCAAAAGAACTTTTTTTTTTTTTCTCAAGCATCACATCTTGATCATGAACAGGCGGACAGCTAGATTTTCAGTAAATTGGGCTTTTCCTCACACAAAACTGTTGTGTGGTTTTTTGAAGACTTGGAATATAGTGCATAGATTGAGATGGATACTTTTAAACATCATTTTTGCATTTGAAGCCTGGAAGAAAGCAAGCTGGTTAGGAACAATTCTTGATAGCATTGAAAGCATCTGACTCTGTTTTAACAACCTGTCTCACAATTTCAGTCATTCATTCTCTAAGCTTCATCTATTCAGTTGCAGTATTGCGGTTAGGTAAAGTGTTGCATATCTGGCTGCAGATGGAGACGGCAAAGAAGAACTATCATATGGCATGTAAAGAGGAGAAACTGGCTGCAGCCCGTGAGGCAGATGCATCTGTCACTCCTGACCAGCAGAAGAAACTCCATGAGAAGACAGAGAAATGCAAACAGGACGTGCAGAAGGTGCGGAAAACCAACCCCATCTCATGGCAATTGAAACATACTTTACGAGGTGGTTAATTCGTACGAATTCATACAATTTTTGCTAAATTGTAAGCTTTTTCGAGTTCCCCGATTTGTTTGAATTCGCATGGATGACCTACCCCAAACCCCGCCCCTCACTGTACCTGTCACTGGGGTCTAGACAAACGAAGTGGTCGTGAGATAGTGTTGAGAAAACAGAATAGCAAAAAACAGCTGGCAAAAAATAAAGAAACGTATTAAAGTACAATTCACTCAAAGTATACTCAAAGGCTTTTCTGTGTTCCACATCAGTGTTGTGTTTAATATTGAATGTGATTCAACCCTAGGTTACAGCCATCCAAATATGTGACCTTTGACCACAAAATCTGTCTTATGTTGCATGGTTGTAGCAATAGCCAAAATACATTGTATGGGTCAAAATTATCGATTTTTCTTTTATGCCGAAAATCATTAGGATATTAAGTAAAGATCATGTTCCATGAAGATATTTAGTAAATTTCCTACCATAAATATATCAAAACTTAATTTTTGATTAGTAATATGCATTGCTAAGAACTTCATTTATTAAACAGCTTTAAAGGTGATTTTCTTTTGCACCCACAGATTCCAGATTTTCAAATAGTTGTATCTCGACCAAATATCTTGTCCTATCCTAACAAACCACACATCAATGGAAAGCTTATTTATTCAGCTTTCAGATGATGTATAAATCCCAATTTTGAAAAATTGACCCTTATGATTGGTTTTGTGATCCAGGGTCACATATTCTTTTTATACAACCATTCTATGTAGAGAAAATATTGAGTAACATTTCAGTCACTTTTTGGCAATGTTAAGCCCTGTCCACACGAAGACAGAGCTTACCCTATCCAATCTTTTTTTTTCCTCGTTCTTCCATAAACACGGCGTTGTCTCAAGCATGCGCATAAACCTTGTGCCCTGTATACAAACCCAACAAGAAGAAAAACTAGTAAATTTAGTAAAGCTAGGCTCAGTAGCTTCTGCAGCATGAACACAAGCATGTAGTCTGCAGTTGTTGGGGGTGATGACAGCTTAATTTCACAAAATATACGGATTGGCTGTACACACAAAAATGCAAAGGTGTCAGTTTCAGGCTCCCAAAATGCCAGATCCGTCTGGACAAACACCAATACTATACAAAATGTTCATGTATACAGCTAAACGCTTCTTCGTGTGGACGGGGCCTTCGTTTTTATATTTTGTTCTGAACAAAGCAAAGCGCAGACTGGATGTATGTGAGTGGACTGGAACGGCAGCAATTTCACCATCCGCTCCAGATCCACTCCAGGTTTTCCATTTCCTACTCCCTCCCTGAAACTGCTGTGAGCAATCCTGAATTTCTGACACAATCACACACATCTGGCCTATTGCATGCTACATGAGCATGCATTGTCAAATCCTGCACATTCTTGTTGTAACATTGAAATAAATTTAGTAGTAAAAGTAGTTTCTTTTTTTTGTTTAAGAATGATTCACTTGTGTACATATAACAATTCTACCCACTACAATAAATAAAGATATAATATTCATTTTGGAAAAAAGTGCTAGATCTGGAGCACATCTCCGCTGAGAGACATTTACCTTCAGTAGCTTATATCACTCTTACAACTATGAGCCATTAAAATGAGCGAGGACTTTTATATGAAGTGTTATTACATTTAAAGATATAACAATCACTCTCTCCCTCTATTGAATACATTACTCTATTGAATTATTGCATTACAGGCCTGGAGGATGAAAGCTGGAAATATAATGGTCTTGAATTATTAATGTGTGGATACATAAAGACATTTTTTAAATAGATTTTGATGAGGCTTGTACTAAGCACAGAAGTGGCATATTCAGAGCTAATTTTGTGCACCTTAGCTTTGTAGTCTTTTTATATGGAGGCTGTGTTTGTGTTCCAGGCGAAGGAGAAGTACGAGAAGTCTCTGGATGAGTTGTCGAAGTGCACACCGCAGTACATGGAGTCCATGGAGCAGGTGTTTGACCAATGCCAGCAGCACGAGGTCAAACGACTGACCTTCCTCAAAGAGGTTCTCCTGGACATCAAACGACACCTAAACCTCACCGAGAACCAAAAGTCAGTGTAAACCCCACAACCAGTGTGTCTGTACTAGGGATGTAACAGTATTATCAATACTGTGTTATCGCGATAGCAAAACTCATTAGTCTCCATATTATCGTGGTCACATGACGATATGAAATGATAGGTCTTCCAGGCAAAAAGTGTTTTTAAAATATATCTAAACTAATTCTAACATAAAAGGTATTTACAGTTGTGTTGTGGGCCATTATGCTTTGGCACAGTATCTGCCAAATGAACTAAAACCAAAAGCACAATATGGCTTAATCCCTTCATCAAGTCTGTTTTCGCTGTGCATTTCAGGCGATCAGCTCGTTATCTGGTGTTTTCAGCATCTTAGAGCAGCTCAGTTCACAATGAATGCAGTGAACTCGTTTATTTCACGTGCTGTGAGTTTAGCACGTTTGGGAACGCAACGGCCACCAGTTATGCATTTCACTAGATTTGTAGTTTTTGTAAGCATGTTTTCACTGAAGCTGGGGTTTTCCTTCAAAATAAAAAGCTCTACTGCGGTTTCCGTCAAAATAAAAGCTTAAAAGTGCAGTATGAATTGCTGACAGCTAGCGGTTTAAATGCAGTCCAAATTCAAAATATCTCTTTAAAGTGTAGAAATTAGAAAGAAGTATTGTAATTTCCCTACTGCAGTGTAAAGCAAAAATAATATACCTATGAAATACTTATTTTCATTTATTTAACAGTGCAGTTGTTTTATAATATATGGTTATTACTGTCATTATTTTTATTATTATTATTATTATTAATATTATATTCGGTAACACTTTAGAATAGGGACCAATTCTCACTATTAACTAGATGCTTATTAGCATGCCTATTATTAACATATTGGCTGTTTATTAGTACTTATAAAGCACATATTCTGCATGACCATATTCTACATCCCTAATCCTACCCAGTATCTAAACTTAACAGCTACCTTACTAAATATTAATAAGCAGCAAATTAGGTAGAAGTTTTATTGAGGCAGAAGTCGTAGTTAATGGTTTGTTAATAGCGAGAATTGGACCTTAAAATAAAGTGTGACCTTATATTCTAATTTGTTTGGCTTTCTAAAACAGCAGTGTGAATGTAATTTAGACTGTATACCACAAATAAAAAGAGGGTTGAGTCCCCTTTAAAGTTCAGGTACAAGTCAATTCAAGACTTTTTCTGACTTTCTTTTTTATGAAGTTTTCTTAGTTAAGAACATGGGCTGGAGCTCTTCATTTTGAACTCTCAAAGTGCATTAGATAGAATAATTTAACTTTAAAATGTACAAAAATTTTTATCCAATTCTTCATTTGTCTTTTTTTTAAATTTTGCAGTAAATATCGTATCGTGGACTTTGTATCGCAACATTATCGTATTGTGAGATTTTGATATCGTTACATCCCTAGTCTGTACTGATTCACAAAGATGTTAGTTTGTGCTTTTGCTGAGATATGCATAAGTCATGAACATTTTTGAGCTCAACTCACTGACTCACTGACGATCCGGTCGATCTGGTCTGTGTTTTTTGTGTTTTCCACGTTTAGCTATGCGTCAGTGTACCGTGAGTTTGAACGCACCATTCTGGCTGCCAACACACAAGAGGATCTCAAGTGGTTCAGTAATAATCACGGTCCTGGCATGCATATGAACTGGCCCCAGTTTGAGGTACACAGCTTTTAATGAACAAATAAACAGGTTATATCAGTCTTGTGCCCTTTTCAGGTCTCTGGGTTTATTAAAAAAGAGCCCAGGGCAAGTTGTCAAAGAGTCCCTCTAGAAGTTATTTTTCTTAAACCTTGTTAAATAAAAGTTTTGTTTTTTTCCCCCTATGCTATCATCCAAGCTATATATTTCATCATATTTCTATAGTAGGTTTTAGGTAAACAACACAAATTCAGGGACAACTATAACATTCTCTTCTTTTGTGTGAAAATATATGCTGGTGTGTTAAATCTTTTTTTTTTTCCTGGAAAATAACAAAAAATATGAACGTTCAGTTGCTCTTTGCATCGAAACACTGATTTTCTGTTCTGAATCTGTTCCTCTCAGGAATATAATCCAGAAGCCACCAATGCTGTTGCCAAGAGAGAAAAGAAGAAGCCAGACGGAGTCGCTCCTGCTACTCCGAGCACAGAGCACGCAGGTCAACCAGGAGACCGTGGCAGGTCAGACATCTTCTCTGCTTTCCCCATTCCTTTCTTTTATCTGCAGTACCCTTTTCTCTTTTTAGAGGTTGATTGCTGTCATCTTCACTGTTTAAAAAAAGATTCTTTGAAGTCCTTTGAAGTTCAACAGAGATCTCTCTTCTTATCAGGAATTATTTTTGCCTGAACAGGGATCTTGAGTTGACCATATGGTTCTTTAGAGAATAAAAAGATGTAGATGCCATTGGGGCTGAATGATATAAAAATAAAAATATATCTCAGTATTTTAGAAATGAAATATTTTATTTCAGTAATGGTAGCCATGTCTTAAAACAAAGTAATAGCGAGTTTGGAGCGCGTTGAGAAAATGCAAGTGGAATTTCTGACTCGCACGCAATCCCTCGAGACAACAGTGAAAGATAATATGAATTCGTTAAACAGTGTGACTGAGGCGCTTGAGTTTATGAACAATCAAGTAGAAGAGGTGGACAAGCAAGGTGAGGTCGTTACAGAACAGGGTGGACTCACTGGAAAAGGAGAACTGTGTGCTGCGTGAGAAATGCGTCGAACTGGACGCTTACAAGAGGAGGTGGAAACTACGAGTGAGCGGTATTCAGGAGCAGCGAGGAGAAGATGTCCGGAAGATTCTCATTGACTTATTCAGCAAGGTTTCTCCTGAGATAGCAGACCAGCTCCTCTCCTCTATAGACTGGGTCCTCGTGCTGAAGGAGCTCGCTTCAGTCGCTGCATCATCACACAGTTTCTTTCACGTAACAGATCATATCTGGAGGGATGCCAGATCCGCTGCTGTCCTCAAAGAAAGGAAAATAAGGATCTTCGAAGACCTGACACAAAGCGCCAAAGACGCCAGGAACAAACTTTGGCCACTTGTGGAACGAGCGAGAAAGGAGGGGAAGAGAGCGGGCTTCAGAGGCCGCTTCGCATATGTTGACAGTAAAAGGATTTCTGCAAAAGATCAGATGGGCTGAATGATGCTGTGGCGTCCTCACTGAAGTTTCCATGCACCAGATGACTTTTTCTGATGCTCACGGAGCGGGTATAAGCGAACTGTGCTCCGCGGCTCTTTTTTTATTTCTCATTTCATACAGGATGGACAGACTGTGTTGTATTCAGCTATTTGTAATTTGGAGCCAGTAGATTTAAAGGTACCATTCCCTATTTGGTGTTATTTCATGTGCTGGATCTTTAACTCAATTTTTTCCCTTGATTTTGTAGGACATTGATCATAAATATTGAATATTTAATTTTGAATCCATCCTTTGCTGTCAACGAGACTGAGTGCTCGTTTTGAAGAAGATATTTAATCTTAATGACTGAAAGAAGGATGAAAGTGAGAAAGAACGGATGAAAAAGAAAATAAAACAAAAAAGCCCTTATACTCATTATATTTCTTAGGATGCAGAGTCAAGCGAACTATCGCATTTTTTGTGTTCTTCTAGTGAAGTTTCTTCTGTTCTGATTGATGTCTAGCTCTAGTTCAACAAGTATTATTCTCCTGTTTCATTTTTATGTCTTGTCTTTGTTTTATTTAAATGCCAGGGGTTTGAAAAATAATGTTAAAAGGAAGGCTATATTTTTGTTTGCTAAGAGACACAAAGTAGATTTCTGTTGTTTTTTGTTGTTGTGTGGTGGCTTCCGCCGATGCTGTGAAGAATCACTCTCGAAGTCTTGGGGTTTTGATGCCAGAAAATAGACTTTATTATCAGAGACAATGAAGCCGAGAGACCCTGCAGGGAATCTCCCGAATGTCTCTGGGCTCTGGTATATATACAAGTTTTTAAGGCGGGTTCCTATACATTCAGAGTCTCTCCTATGAACACAACCCCATTTTTCTTCCACGTATGCAACTCCATATTTCTCCCTAGGGAGAAGAGACCACCCAGACTTGTTATGGTAAAGGAAAAAGCCCCCCTATATTTTTCCAGATGTTTCTTGTCTGCACATTTCAGCCACGTAGGCACTTTTTACACAGTGGCCTTTGAACATAATGGAAGATTGAATAGATATATTAATGGCAAGATTCACATTGATTATACTTGAATAATTCCCATTCTGATCAATAAAACGCTTCGTCAGTTGTTGTTTTGTTTTTTTCCCGGGAAAGTCACTCTACATCTAAATATACCAAATTTTGGAGGTCACAGTGGAGCAGTGAAATATGGCTATCACACCTGTCAGAAGATTCTGCTTGAGCAGGGATTACTGAAATATAATTTCAATGGTAGTATTCTGGAAACCAGCACTGACCCTTGCTATCAGTCAGTTTATATTTGGCAGTGCACCTATACAGAAACAATTTGGTCAGAATTTTTGATGTTTGTCCGATTTTATTTTGTAAATGACTTCTCTTTTTGTATTAAAGATGTTTTTATTTTATTTATTTATTTTGGATTGTTTGACCACTTGAAAGAAGATACAGGAAATGCAGAGTTGTCTATGGAAACTTCACACAGTTCTGTTCATCTGAAAGCAATGAAAACTCTACTTCTTTATTTATCCTCTGTCTTCTTAAGATTTAAATTGATTACTTTGTTGTTGTTTACCCTGGCTACACATTTGTTTATATGTATATTCTTTTGTCTTTTTATGTGTGTAATTATCTGTATCTAAAATACTGTTTAATAAAAGAAGAAGAAAAAAAAAAATTCCCGATCTGAATCAATGGATCGATCCGCGATCTGATTGGAGCGCTTCGAAACAGTGAATCATTTCTCGACGCAATGGTTTTAGTGATTCAGAGTTTCAAAAAGCTCCGTTGATACTGTGTTCTTTGCTCGCTTTCTCTATTTCGTTTATTCATTGTTTAAATAACCGTGGAAATGAAATCATTACAATTAACAGGCCTAACTTGCAATGTTTTATTAAATTGTGGTCACGTTAAATACAGTTTCTGTCGTATTAAAAACATTTCATGACATGTCACCTATTATCTGGTACTTGCCTAAAAAGACGGGTAGTTGGGTCAACCTGCACATATAGAGTTTTATACGCCTATAAAATGTTTTTTTCACAAATCGCACCCTGGTTGTGACTAATCGATATCATTCAGCCCCAGAGCATGCATTTATTGACTGATGGCTTGATTGATTGATTGATTGAAATATGATGCACATAGGTGATTTTCTGGATAACCAAGCTTTAAAAAGGTCCTCTTGGCATCTGACTGTAAATCTGGTTCTAACCTGAAGCTTTACAAGTGAACAAACTAAGGTGGAATCAGTTGCTGTACCTCTGTGTTCATGCTAATAGCACGTGTCCCCTGTCTTTGACTAGCGTGAGCAGCTATGATAAGAACCAGGCGTACTCCACAGAATGGTCAGATGACGAGCAGCCCGCCGGATATTCGGGGAACGAGACGAATGGCGGTGCAAACTCTTTCGAGGATGACTCGGGCAGCAGAGGAGGCGTGCGAGTGCGAGCGCTCTATGACTATGAAGGGCAAGAGCAGGACGAGCTAAGCTTTAAAGCAGGTAAAGTGCAAAGCATAATAAACAGTGTTGAGGAGTAAGTAGTTACATGTAACAGAATTACATAATTTAATGACAAAATAAATGTAACTGTAATCTGTTACAGTTACTGAGACAATGTGTAATTAAATTACAGTTACTGGTTACAATTTATTTTAAAGTGTCCTTGTTACAGTGTAATATTAATTAACTACATGTACTTACTATATGGTTAGGGTTAGGATTAGGATTTGGTTTAGGGTTACTTGCATGTGATTTTGCATAATTTATTATTATTATAATAGTAAGTACTTGTAACGCATAACAAGGACACCTTAAAACGAAGTGTTACTTATGAAAATGTTAACGATTACAAAGGGCGTTACATCTGAATATTTTCACACATATACAGATATGATTGATTTCTTTCCCAAATTGCACTGACTGCTTTAAAATATGAAACACCAATGTTTCAGGAGTTTAGGACACAGAATTGGACACATGCTTATTTGATAACTGTTTTATTTCCTATTTGGGGATATGTATATGCTTTACTTTGTAAGATTTAGGCCCGGTTTCACAGACAGGGCTTAGACTAAGCCAGGATTAGGCCATAGTTCAATTAAGACATTTAAGTAATTTTTAAAAACATGCTTAGAAAAAAAACATTACTGCTGTGCTTCTTGAGACAAAACAAAGGCACTGATATGTTTTAAGATCAGTCAGTTCAAGTTTCTTTCAGTTGAAACAGCTCAGACTTACATTTTAGACTAGGACTAGGCTTAAGCCTTGTCTGTGAAACCAGGGGTAACTGTTTTTCCAAAGCATTGTTAGATGCCAGTGTTTCTTGTCATAGCTATGCAAAGATTTGATTTCAAAAACAATATCATAGCTATTAAATGGTTTCTTGTCATGATTTTAAATCTGTATTTAACCTCAGAATGATCTCAAAGTAAGTCTGATTTTGTGGTGGCTGTGCTTTAAAATTAAAATATTATCTACAGGTGATGAATTAACAAAGATCGAAGAGGAAGATGACCAGGGCTGGTGCAGAGGCCGTCTGGACAGCGGCCGGACAGGCTTATACCCGGCCAATTACGTTGAGGAAATCTGATCACCTGACTGGAGGACAGCACACCTTTGGAGGCAGCTCTGATTGTCCGACGTAACGACATGGCAAAAACGCCAGAGACTTAATATGAACGACTTTCCCTGAAGATGTGCAATGCAGTCTTGTTTAAAAATCAAAAAAATCTTAGTAAAGATAGCCACACTGTATATACTGATCTTATCTGGGAGGCGGGGAAGAGCTTGCTCACTACTAATATCTATTTGCAAATATTTAAAAAGCATATACATACGTACAAACGAACAGATACGAACAAATAAATGACCCATCAGTTATGCAAGTGCGGGCTACACATTATTGGTGCAGATTACATGTTATTTGAAATTATATTACAGACATTAGCATAGTATCCAACTGAACAGATATTCACGTGGCCACTCTGCTGTATTTTAGTACAAAGTTCATCTAACGGAGTCAGTGTGCAATTGTCACAGTGTCACATGTTAAACAGAATATGACTCACAAACAGGCTTTCCTCTTACTCTCACCATCAGTCCATGCCTCGTCGCGCTGAATATTATATTAGGTATCGTTCTCTTGATGTCTGTGTCTGTATGCATAGCAGCATGTGCTATAGAGCATGTAGCCCTTGATTCCTCAGGCCATCTGTACCGTATGCAATTCCCACAGTGACCACAGAGGGCAGCAGACTCATGTCAACCTCACACCAGGAAGTGGTGGAAAATCTCAGGCTATGTTCAGAACAGAATACTACCTAAGCAGTAGTATGGATACTGCTAACTATTTTTAAAGATGGTATGTGAAACAGTATGCATTATGTATGTATGCAGTATGCAATAGACCTTAGTCAGAGTGGTGCCATATTTCATTTTTGACAAAGCTGTGAGAGACTGAATCTTATGAAAAACATTCATTAGACTAAACATTTGTTTTGAAAGATCGCATGATCTAGGACCTTTATACAGTGCGTGCCATTGTAAAGGCCGTGAATCTCTCCCTCACAGCCTGGTTTTCATCTATGTCTAATTCAGCATGGTTTCTAACCTGACTAAGATCTATTATCGCATGCAAGTGGCATCCAGGTATCATCGCACAATTCAACGGTCTTGAATTTGAATTGAATATTGTGTAAAAATGTCTCATTATTGGATGATACTGACAAAATTGATTTTTAAAAGCAGAATCATTTATAGCCGTGATTTTTATTCGTCACACATTGCATCATGGGAGCCACGCTATGTTGTAAATAAACAAAATAATCTGGGTATTCCATGCACTATGCATACTATATACTGCATAAGCATGATGTTCTGAACATAGCCACAGTTGTCCAACTGGCTGATCGTTATGCAGTGTCATCTCATGTTTGTCAAAGTCATGTGTTGTTCTTAATTACTCCAAGAAGGTCTTGTATAAGCATCGTCTCTATTTGGCATCCATTCATGGTCACCTCTTGATACCAAATCAAGGTTCTTCAGATGGACATGAATGTTTCCTGTGCATGATTTGGGCTACTTATGCACAGCACATTGGACACAAAAATCCATGAGTGAATTTCACACCGGGACCACTACATGCATCACAAGTTCAGAAGTTACCGCTATCAATATTCACAACTGATAAACTGATTCCCTGTAGTTTCACAGCCTGTTAACTAACACGCTCTGGTTTTGCATCAAGACTATTGTTTAAAATACGTAATAAAATATTTTCAATTCTTAAATGCTAACTAAAATAAAATATTTTATAACATGGTGCAAAACTCTGATTTGCAGGCAATACACTGTACAGTGGGCCAAAAAGCATTTGGACACTTAAAGGGATAGTTCACCCAAATATGAAAAAAATCTGTCATCATTTACTCTCCCTCAGCTTGTTCCAAACCTGTATGAGTTTCTTTCTTCTGTTGAATGGCAAAGGAAGATATTTTAAAGAATTTTAGTAACCAAACAGTTGCTAGTAGTTATTGACTTTTATGAAATTCAGTGGCTGCCGTCAACTGTTTGGTTACATTCTTCAAAATATCTTCTTTAGTGTTCAATGGAAGAAAAAATAATACAGGTTTGGAATAACTTGAGGGTGAGTAAATGATGATTCCCTTTAAGCCAACTGCATTGCATTGGATTACAAAATATCAAACCACTTCATTTATTTGACAGAAAGACAGCACAAGCGCACTTTTCATGAAAAAAAAAAAAAATGTAGGTTTGAAATGATAGATGGCTAAAATCGCATGCGGGATTTTGATATTTTTAGCGCCATTCAGACGTTTAAGTTTGACTCAAGTGTCCAGATGCTTTTTGGGACCACTTTATTTGAATTCCTCTCACAGCTGAACTCTGTATGACGGTAAGCCACGATTTTGATAATGCAAGCAGTGCTGTTTTTCCAGATTGCATTACTGAAAACATACAAATGTGTGGAATTGTTCCTGGAGTTTCAGTGTGGGAGTGCTAACAATTATGAAACAGGATGTGACATAATACATTCAGAGGAAAGACCCCCCAGCAGCTTTGTGATTTGTCTAAAACTGTTCAGTCTAGAAAAAATGAACTTGCATTTCTAAAATATTCTGTAACAAACTCAAAAAGAAGTACGGAAGTGTCAGGGTTGTCGTATCGGGGAGTATCCTCTTTATTATATTCAGTGTGTATGAGTTGTGTTTATGTATAGAAAATAAAAATGTAGTGTTATAATTGTAAATGTTGGGTAACAAAAGAACAACGCTTTGAAAAAATAACACTGTAATGCTCTGTAGGTACCATATTGTATTAATTTGATTTTGACTGCAATGAAATCACTATGTACCATACCTGTATAAACGCGTGTGGGTCCACGCCGTCATATTTGTATATGATGATGTAATTTATTAAGATTATATTCTACTGTAACTGTACAACTGTGTTGAGTAGAAACAAACACCTAAGTTGAGACAGTAAAGAGCCGTGTAATGTAAATGCTATTTTTAATGTTGATTTGTACTTTATGCAAATGAAGGGATGAAGGTTTATGTTGTGAAGGTTTCTCTTGCAGTGTAGAGGAGACGTGTGTGTATGTTCATAGTTAGTTGATGTAAATCGACCTCCTTGCTGGTGTAGTGCCTCCTCATCCATAACATAATGTTCATTTATATATGCATAAAGTTAATGATGAACATAATGATGATCAAAATAATGTTGAAAACCTGATTTGAAGTTTTTGTGCTGATGTCAATATTGCAATATTAGTTTGGAAGGAGAAAACATGTTCGTTGAGAAAAACTTGCAAAACGTGTACATTTTTTTTTTTTTTTTGTGAACTTGTCGCATTGAGAAGCTGAAATTAGTTTCTTTTACATTTACGTTTACATTTAGTCATTTAGCAGACAACTTACAAAGGAGGACAATGGAAGCAATCAAAATCAACAAAAGAGCAATGATATACAAGTGCTATAACAAGTCTCAGCAAGCTTAACGCAGTACATGTAGCAAGGTTTTTTTTTTTATTAAATAATAAATAGAAAGAAAACAGAATAGAGCAAGCTAGTAATGTGTCATAAAAAAAATGAAAAATAAAAAATCAGGATGTTATAAAAAAAATAAAAAATCTTTTACCAAAATACTTTAAGGTTCACATTAGAGTAAGGCACCTAATTAGAAAATGTTGTACAACATTTGCACTTTTCACAATGCATATTGTCCGCAAGCAGCTTTACAGAGAATAGCGTTTATTAGGAAGAAGACGACACATGGGAACCAACACTCAATTGAGGACCTTATCTCCTCACAGTTTTGGCCTAATGGTTAGAGAATCAAACTTGTAACCTGAAGGTCATGGGTTTGAGTCCCAGTACCGGCAGGAAATGTAGGTGAGACTGATGGATATAATCAATATAATTGTGGATTATATTTGAGGTATTTCATCAGGACATATTTCTTGAGAATCATTAGCCACAGAATACTTATAATAACAATCACCAGTTATTTTAAGTATCCAGGGCGAGGCCCCAGCAGGGACGCTTGCGGTGATCAGGAAGCATCTTACATTTGTCTGAAGTGATGATGGGTAAGATATGGATCCTGGATTAGTGAACTTCTGCTGGGATGTCCCAAAGTGTGAGTGGAGAAGGGACCTAGCTAGTAACTCAGTGAAACCTTCTCTTGCTGAAGCTTGTGTAACTCAATTCTCTTGCTTAAATTCTGCACTTAGTGGTTACATTCACATTCCAGCAAAGGTCAAAAGGAGGTGTAATGGTTATAACAAATTAGCAAGAAAACCTAAAATGCATAGATAGATTCAGGCGAGTGATAAAGTTGACCTTCTTCAACTTAATGCTGTTGTACTGAATTTACAGAGCAAACTATTTGCTAAAATAACCACAATATTAACAGCAACACTGAAATACAAGGCAGTTCTGTGTTACTATAACAAACACCACTTGTTTTCTTTCAGAATCATCATTGTCTGGTAGAAAGACAAAAATAGGTTGCATAAATTGTTTTGCTTAAAAATGAAGATGGTGTGAATAATTACATTTTAGACACATTGTCAGTAATTTCGCCAATGAAAATAAAGAACTAGGAGAACTGTTTTGCATCTCTGATCAACACACAGCGGTGTTTCATTAATGAATCCACTTTTTTAAATGAATCGACTGAATCAATGATTCAGTGAGCCATTCATAAAGGCTTGCTTCAAATGAATCAGCCGTTTGAACGAATCGATTGAATGAATGACTCACTTATTTAGACAGTCATTTGACCCCACCTACTGGCGCTTTTAGTTATATATTTAGAGTATCGATTTTTTTTTTTAAATTTCATATTTCAGTGTTTACTTGTATTTTTATGTTGAATTAAAATATTTCTTTCTAAAGTTACTTGACTATTTTCAGTGTTTTTCTAAATTAAAACAACTTTAAATTATCTTTAATAATAACTTTATCTTTAATTAATCGGCACATGATGTGCATGTTAATTATCTCATTAAGTTGAGATTAATTTGATTAATTTATTGGCACATTATGTGATTTATTAGATTTTTAAAAAATAATCACTTAAGCCCTATTAACGTGGATGTCATCAGTGCTGGCGAGATATGACAGCCAGGGGGTCCGTTCTTCGTACGTCGCTAACTCAGTTAGCTGGATTTGATTGTTGCCGATTTTGCTTGATCTTGGATCATTTGGTTCTTCCAAGCTCA
>JAFVLL020002016.1:0-15126 GCA_021397915.2 Tor tambroides
AACAGTTTTTTTTATACCAAAAAAAAAAAAAAAAAAACACATTAGAGAAGCATCTGTATTATCTCTTGCAGTGTTATTTTTTTCTTTTATATGGATTTCTGTTCATGATCAATTAATTAAATAAAGAATAGTTATGCAGTTGTCCAAGTACATCTGTGGCAATGAACTCCTCCATTACTCTTGACAGTGATTTCACCCTGGCTGATCATTGGGTAGTCATAAGGATTGGTGGTGATAAGCAGGGCCTCTGTAAAACATCAAATTCAATTTTAATTGTTTTCCAAGACAAGATAGTACTGTTTTCTGTGTTTTAAGAAGAGTTTTGCTTGTAGTCCATATCTGTAAGCTTTGAGGCCACCAACTAGCAATACCATGTAGCAAACTGTGTTTTTGGGTTGCATTAAAGCTTATGCATTATTTCTTTACTTGGCCATCAGTTGGTTGTGAAATGCCTGAGGCTTTTTAATTTTTCAAATGTCTTGTTGCTTTTGAATCGGTTTTTATCCAGACTGTAACTTAAAATTGTTGCAAAAGCTAAAGGTTATTGGCAATAACACAGCTCATCAGATATTTCACTGGGTTTTTACACCAAAAAAAAAAAAAAAAAAAAAAAAATCTGTAGATTTCTCGCCAAGCAGCTCTGGCTTGTGTCCAGTCACTAGCTGGTAGAAGATATGGTAGCTCCTCTCAGCAGACAACTGGAATGTTACTCTTGACTCTTCCAGCAGATCTTTCATATAAAACATTGCCTTTGAATATGCAGATCATGTCATCCCAACTAAAAATATATTTGTCTCAAAACAACACAGCATGACTCAAGTTTCAATATCAGCTGAAGCCAGTTCTCCAGTGGATCAAAAGTGAATCCTAATGAATTTACCCTAAGGAGATGTATAACAAAATGTATTTACTCTGATCTCACTGACTTACAAAACGAGATGAGTTGTCATTCCTCAGTCTTGGCATTACTATAAGCCTCCAGCAGAGGGTTGGCAGCAATGATTTGATCCTCTAGCAACCCCTGGTGGGCATACATGTAATTTATTTCATGTAAAGTGGTTCTTTACACTTGGACTGTTTCTTTATCTGTAGATCATCCATGCTCTGTAATGCTCTTTGAGGTTATGCAGCACAGCAGGCTCATTGATGTGGGTTAACATGGCCATGTCCTCAATTTTGTCAAACTTGGGTGGGTTCATGGGAAAGATTTCATTTTCCTTTACCGTGAAGGTCTGAGAAAGGACAATATTTTATAACTCAGCAGTTTATTTGGAATATGATGACTACATGGAAGCAGCAATATTCCAATAGCAGTCTCTTTTTTGGACTTACTTTCCCACACAGGGTTTTGACTGTAGCCTTGCCACCTTTTTTACTAACAAGAGTACCTTTCAGGTACACGTTCTTGGGTTCTGACACAAAGTAGGCAGTTTTGGCATCAAACGGGGTGTTTTGAGCCTCAGCCCTCTCTTTTTCTAGCCTCCGGAGGTAAATGGCCGCCGGGCCAAAAAACTCCATCATCTTCCATGACGGCGAGTTTCTGTTACATGAGTGTTACAAGAAACAGAATGATTTTCGCTGAAACAATTCCAGAAAATCCAGAAAATAGTTAACACATTTACCATGTTCAAGTCCTTATTTACCTTTTTTAGTGCCCCAGTACAGAGAAACTACAGGCCAGTGATATATACAATCTATGAAAATAAAGAAATAATCAAAATATTTAATGTGTCTAATCTTCTTTGCAAGATTTTAAAATGTGTAGAAGTCCAAAGAATCAATACAAAATATAGTTTTCCATCTGTATGTAAAGTGAACTACATCTTACCGTGAATGGATCCCTGTTAGGTCTTGAGGACCTTTCAGATGGCCTCTTTTATAGAGATTTTTCTATCCTTTTAGATGTCTACGGTTTCAGATTCCTGAACGGTCACATATTCACATGGTGATAAAATCTCAAATGTGGATCTGCCAGCAAATGTGCTGATATGTCGTAAGTCAGTAGAAAATTCATCATCCCACAGTGTTTGCATTGTGTAATTTATAGCAGAATATGTGCCAAATGTCCTGTCAAGGATTTTTCTGAAGCACTGCACAGCTGTGGGGAAGAGCTCTGGTGTCACTAGAGAAATTTACTCACATACCAAAAATGGATTTGAATCTGTTTTATGAGCTTTGATCTTTCTGAAAGTACAGCTGCAAAATCTACAAATAGAACCAAATTTGATTGGATTAGGTAAAACTTTGCATGTTTTATGTTAGTGAAATAAAACGTACAGTAGGCTAATGACTTATATCCATCACAAGCTAATATGATACAAACTTTACAAATATGCTACATTTTATATTAAAATATACTAGCTTAAATTAATACTCATCTCTCATCATACAAACTTGTTAAAAATGTGTTACGGTCTAAAATTTAAATGCTGAATTATTCATAAACATGTAGCCTAACGAATTATACATCACTAATATAATAAACACTCAAATTTGTACAACAAATACTTTTTTTGTATGTTTAGTACATACATATTATTTACATGTGTTAGTTGCCCTGAAATGTTTTATTGTTTACCTTGAAGGAACATCCTGTACCCTGAAATATTATGAAAAGTAGCTGTGCGAGGAAAAAATATCAGCAATTACATTAAATCAAGGTCATGAAATTAATCCGTAAATTCGTCTGGAACATCACGTCAGGAGTCGCTGACGCCTCAGGCTGTAGCATCGCGAGACGTGAGTAAAAAACGCGAGAGTATGGAGCGGGAGCCGGAAGTGGAGTGAAGATGGAGGGTGTCGGTTTATGTGCTAACAACAAACAGAAACAGAACCAAATGTTGCCGAATAAAATGCGAGGCGAGTTCACCAGAAACCAGAGGAAGGACTCTGAGGTAAGAGTCAGACGAAGCTGTTTAGACCCGTTTGACTGTATATATATGCAGTTTTGCAGTCTGTTTTGACAGCAGTGTTAGCATAAACATAAGCAACATTCAAAGATTAAAATGAATAAATGAATTATACAACGCTGATTAAATAAATAGTAGTTCAAAAAATGAAAGAGCGTCATTATTAAAAGGTTTTTATTTTAATTGTCCATAAATAACGTTTACTAATTAAACTCAAGACTCATTAAACAACAGTTACTTTTGAATAACGTTAGTCTTTAAACCTCTCTTATTATCATTAGTGAACAAATACATTAATGAATAACACATTGAATGATTTATTCATGTAATTAAATTCGTTGTGATTCATCTCTTCTCTCGTATTTTTATTCTGATAGGGTTTAATTAACACTAGATAACGGCTAACTGACTGTATGATGAACATAAACATATTGTCATAATATTAACACATTTTAGCATTAGCATATCTGTGTGTAGCAAAAATACTAGTTATTACTATATAACATACTTTTAAAGAATATATTCAAGTGCATGCAATTAAAAAATGTTTAATTATTACAAAGTGTGTTTTTTTAAAACTACTTAAGTGTTTAAAAAATGGTGGACACTGGACAGTTACAGTGACTCAGGCAGGCTGTATTTAACATAAAAATGGATGATAAACAGACTAATGTGTTGTGTTTTTGTCTCAGGGTTTATCAGAAGCTCCTGATCTAGAGTTTGAATATTCGGATGCTGATAAATGGACAGTTGAACTGTCAGGTGAGAGCGGTTTGGTTCCATTACTGCAGTTTTCTTCTGTAATAATATCACAAATCATTCATCCTTCATTAACAAACTGCAGACAATAATATTCTGTTTTCCTCTATTAAATGCGGTTTATAGAGTTGTACAGTTACACAGAGGGACCAGAGTTTCTGCTCAACAGAAAGTGCTTCGAAGAAGATTTCCACACCCATAGTAAGTGTTGAGCTCTTTAATTTTTTCACTTGAATGTTTCATAGTTACACAAACTTGCAGGTTTTTGTGCATCTAAGATGATCGATATGTTACAAAAGATCATGTGTTTCTGCAGTGCCTGATCAGAAATGGACCGAACTGGATTCGGTTCAGCACAGAGCTCATGCCATGCGTCTGCTGGATGGACTGGATGTGATTGGCCGAGAACGCCGCTTAAAAGTCGCCAGAGCCATTCTGTACATGGCTCAAGGTAAACCGCAATCTGTAATCTTTATTCATGCATTGATTTCAGTGATAATAAGCTCTAATTCGTGTGTTTTCAGGAACATTCGGTGAGTGTTCCTCAGAACTGGAGGTGCAGCACTGGATGAGGTATAATGTGTTCCTGCTGCTGGATGTGGGAGCCTTCACTGCACTAGTGGAGCTGCTCAACATGGAGATCGAGTGAGATGAACTGCACGCACAAACATTCATATTTCTCATCTGTAAGCTTAAATAACTCAACTCTGTGTTAAATGTCTTTCAGTAACAGCGCTGCATGCAGCAGTGCAGTCAGGAAACCTGCTATTTCATTGGCCGACAGCACTGACCTCAGGTACAACATCACACTGTACATGTATGCTAGTTGTTGACTAATAGGGCAGAGAGTGTTCATTGTCCCACATGTGAATTGTTGAATGGTGTTTTTAATGAAGCTGATACATGCTAATGCAGCTTTATAAAAGAAGGTATTAATGTGTCATTTCTTTAGTTACCAAATGTTTTAAACATTTATTTACTTTGAAAAGTAAATAAATGATGTATTATGTTATTGTTAAATTATAATTAAATATATTAATTTTCTTACAAATAATTCGTTTTAAATGTCAATTTTAAAACTAATTTTATTTTAAAATTTAACTACATTATTTGTTAATTTGAAAGAGATTTGTTTTGTTACATTTAACTACATTTTTAAACAAGAATTACATAAAACATTATAAATGTCTATTTATAATTTATTAATAGACTTTATTAATTAATTATTTTATTTTGCTCTAACATTTAACTACATTAACTACTTTATTGGTTTATTTGAAAACTCATATTTTTTAATGAGTTTTCAAATAACGTTTTTGAATTAAAATGTTTAAATAATTGAAAAATGAATTTTTGTTATACTTACCTATATATTTAAACAAAAATTAAATAAAATGTTTGAAATTTGATGCATTCATTTATTATTTTGTTACATTTTTAAACATAAAACCTTCAAATATGGCTGTCCATCTGTATATTTGTAAAGTGATTGATTCATTTATTTTATTGATATATTTGACAACTTTTAAATTCTTTAAAAATGTATTCATATTGATTAATAAAGAGACAAGGATAAGAATAATGATTATATTACGATTACATTAAGAGGCACTGCCAGTCTTTCAGAACCCTGTGTATGCGTGGGTTTTCAGGGTGCTGCTGAACATCATGTATCTGATGGTGGAGACCATCCAGCGTGAAGACCCCACAGACACTCCAGAGTGGAGAACCATCAGAGAAACCTTCAAATCTGAACTCGGTCTGCATGCATTGATCTAAAATGTGATGGTTTATCTGAAGATACATGTTGAGTATGGAAGAGTAGAATTGTTTCAAATGTTTCCTGGCAGGTTCTCCTCTCTATAACCATGAGCCCGTATCCGTCATGCTGTTCGGGATGGTCACCAAGTTCTGCAGTGGCCACGCTCCCCATTTCCCCATGAAGAAAGTCCTGCTACTGCTATGGAAGACCATCCTGGTGAGTTAAAGTACAGCTTTGGACTAATTCACACCAAGTCACTGTTGTGTTAACGATTTTGTCTACGTGTTTCCTTTCATATCACAGTTCACTCTGGGAGGGTTCGAGCAGCTGCAGTGCTGTAAAGTCAGTAAACGGGCAGCACTGGGTCTCCCGCCGCTGCCGGAGGACAGCATCCGTGTGGTGCGGAGCATGAGAGCCGCGTCCCCGCCGGCGTCCGCCTCTGACCTCATTGAGCAGCAACAGAGACGTGCCCGGAGAGACCACAAAGTAACAGAACTTTGACGCACTTTATAAGTGGATTTTAGGGGAAAATAAAACAATGCTTAAATTCGTCTTTTTCTAAAGGCTCTTATAAAGCAGGACCATCTGGATGCGTTTAACGAGAAGGACCCGTATAAAGCTGATGACGCCCGTGAGGACGAAGAGGAAAATGATGATAATGACAACTCTCTGGAGGCGGAGCCTTTCCCACTGGAGCGCGATGAGGTCATGCCCATCCCAGAGCATCCCAGAGGGGGGATGCCCATCCCGCATCCCCCCTCTGAGAGGGTCTGTTTTCCCAAGGGTTTGCCATGGGCTCCGAAAGTCAGGTAGAAACTCGACTTCATCCATTTGATATGGGTTTTTGTTGATGGTTTTCTCAAATAAAAATTGTTGTCTGTTTTCATCTTAAAAGGGAAAAAGATATTGAAAACTTCCTGGAATCCAGCAGGAGTAAATTTATCGGCTACACGCTGGGAAAGTGAGTGCATTTTAAGAAGCTTGATTGTTTATTTCCTGAGAGCCGCAGTGATGCATGTTTGTGTTGCAGTGACACGGATACAGTGGTCGGTTTGCCCAGACCCATACATGAAAGCATCAAAACTCTCAAACAGGTAATTAGCACCATATAAGCCATGGCTCATTTACATAACTCCACCCTGCTCATGCATATTATACATATTTACAAAATAATCTATATATGGGCCATTCTACAGAATTGGTTCAAAGACAGAGTTGGAAACGTGTTGGAAAAAAAGTGTGTTTTTCCACAAATTTTGCGTGTATGCAAATTATATAATATCCAAGGTACACATTTCTAGTAATTGTGCAGTTAATTCTCATTGTATTTTCAGAAAGTTTTGGAATATTTGTCCTCTCCCCAAATTTGTCACTACTGAAACAGTAATATATAATTTGATAAGAAGGGTTATATTGACCAACTAAGATTTAGCCTACATCTTACTTGTAAATATATTTGTTTCTAATTGTTTTAAGTTTTCAGAAGTAAATCAATAACAGTTACACTTTTAACAATATTTCTAGTGTGATTTATGAGATTTGTTGTATTTTGAATCCAGTTTTTCTTTGTAAAAGGCAAAAAGTTCACATACGAAAACATACTAAAATACTGAAAATTTGAATAACTGTACTAAAATTTTGTTTATTTCCCCCAAATAAAGGATTATGTGTTCCCTTTTGTCACTACCGAAACAGTAATGTTTCGGTTGTGACTGTTACGGTAGTTACAATTTTATGGGATAACGCCTCAAAAAAACCCAAAGATGTCACTACCAAAACATCACAAAATGTTTCGGTCGTGACTGTTTCGGTAGTGACAATTTTAGATACTTTTGAACATAGCTTAGAGATGCTAATCAGCACATGGTTACCTAGCACAGTTCTGAACAGTGGTACACATACTCCCAAAAAAGTGTTTAATTAAAACGGTGTTCGGTAGTGACGTTCCTTAACGTTACACACGGATTTTTCATACTTTTGAACACATTTACCTCAAAATGATGGGGTCTATCTACTTAACATGTAGATATGAGAGAGAGTGACACATATTTCCTCATCATAAATGTAGGGGTGTAGTTAAAATCAGTCTCGGCCAATGGACTTAAAAAATACTCCGTTTCGGTAGTGACTTGAAAATTCGGGACACTTTTTTTTTTTTTTTTTAACATAGTTTCATTATTTATAAAGAAAATATAAAATAAATATTTTTTTGAACTTCACTTTTTAAAAGAATCAAAAAGATACCTTTGAAAACAACAGTGGGAAAAAAAATCCAAAAATTATTTCAATATCATTTTCATAAGTTGAAATTTAGGGATTAGAGTTCGGGACAGCCACCTCCCAATTGAAAGTACCCACTAAATGGTGATTTTATATATATTAAGCTTATTGATATTTAAAAAATTATTGTGGGTTTCAATAGATAATAAAATGATTTTAATAAACATCTAAGATTTGAATACTTAACTGCTTTTTAAATATGTTTTTGTGGTTGTGGGACAGTTTGCACCAATTCTGTAGAATGGCCTTTTGTCTTTTAAATTTGTCTCCTATTGCTGTTGTCACTTTTTTTAAAAAACAGTAACATTTGACAGCTTGTTGAAATGGTTTAATGATCTTAACCATAGTAAAATCACTATAACTCTGATGTTTTGTGGTTTATTGCTCTAATAAAATGCATTAGTGCCTGTAGTAACGTTTAGTTTGTGTGTTCATTTCAGCACAAATATGTGTCCATCGCTGAGGTCCAGATCGCTAAAGAAGAGGAGTATCAGAAGACCCCTCTGTCCGGCGTGAGTCACTGTACACTTATAGAGCTGCAATATGATGTTTGATGATGAGCTTAACACACTCTCTCTGTGTTTTGTGTGTTTAGGGTGAGGAAGAGCTGGAGTTGTGTGCCACAGAGCTCTTATACCAGGGTATTTTACCCAGTTTACCACAGTATATGGTGAGAAACTGTCACTTACACACTAGTCCCACTGCGTTTGAGCCGTTCTCATACTGACAGGCTGTGTGTTTGTATTCAGATTGCTCTGCTGAAGATCCTCTTGGCTGCTGCTCCCACATCCAAAGCCAAGACCGACTCCATCAACATCCTGGCGGACGTGCTGCCCGAGGAAATGCCGTAAGACACTGTTAAACAGCACAGTTGCAAATGTAGTTGTGCTTTCCGTCAGTCAGACTGATTGATTCTTGAATGGAACTTGCAAGCTAATGATCTGAATGAGTCAACTGACTCACCAAATCAAAGTAATTCTCTTAACAACTTGAGTCTGTGTTTGAAGTTGAGTTGTTGAATCATATCCAAACACAAACTCCCCTCACCAGTCAACTGGGTTACCATGGCAACAGTGAGCTCATGTCATCAGATGCAGTAAAAATATCTTCTGGGTTATAAATATTCATATAAATATTCTCTCTAGAATACATGATTGTGATTGGTCAAATTTGTCAAATTAGTGTACCTAAAATCAGGGCTATTTTAGTATTGTTGAGATATTCTTATAATTTTTATTAATTTTGTTGTGGTTTTGTCATTTTATTAGATTTTTATGTTTATATAGTTTTTATATTTTATTTATGTTAGCTTTTATTACATTTAGTTAACTAGTTATTAGTTATTTTAAAGAAGTCTCTTCTGCTTGCTAAGCCCACATTTATTTGATCCAAAGTACAGCAAAAACAGTGAAATTGAAATATTTTGTAATTTGTAATTTATGTAATTTATTTCTATGATTTCAAAGCTGAATTTTTAGCATCATTACTCCAATCACACGATCCTTCAGAAATCATTCTGATATTCTGATTTGCTGCTCAAAAAAACATTTATTATTATTGTTGAAAACAGTAAAATTTTTACTTTAATGAATAAAAAGTTCAGAAGAAGAGCATTTACCTGAAATAAAAATCTTTTGTAACATTATAAATGTCTTTACCATCACTTTTGATCAATTTAAAGCATGCTTGCTAAATAAAAGTATTACCCCCCCCCCCCCCAAAAAAAAATTGTACTGACTCCAAGCTTTTGAATGTTTTAGTGTATAATGTGACAAAAGCTTTTTATTTCAGATAAATGCTGATCTTTGGATCTTTCTATCCATCAAAGAATCCTGAAAAAATGTACTCAGCTGTTTTAAATATTGATGATAATAATAATAATAAAGAATGTTTCTTGAATAGCAAATCAGCATATTATAATGATTTCTGAAGGATCATGTGACACTGAAGACTGGAGTAATGATGCTGAAAATTAAAATATAGCTTTGATCACAGGAATAAATTACATTTTAAAATGTTCAAATAGAAAACGGTTATTTTAAATAGTAAAAAAATATTTAAAAATTTTACTGTTTTTGCTGTACTTTGGATCAAATAAATGCAGGCTTGGTGAGCAGAAGAGACTTCTTTAAAATCATTAAAAATCTTACTGTTCAAAAACTTTTGACTAGTAGTGTATCTTGTACTATAGCTGTATATTTTACTAAAGGTGTGGTCACACCAGAAGTTGCTTGGCAAAATTTTACAAGTGAAATCCAGTCATTACAGTAGGAATCCATACAATTGGAAAAGTTCCCCAAACAAATTGTCCCCATTTTTAAGTTGGTCAGGTGAATTTGCCACGCTAAACAACAGAAAACTGCTTGGGAAAGTGACTTCTGTGTGAGCAATTCTTCATAAATCTTTAAGCTATTGACAGTAGACAGTGATCTTTATTTGCCCACAGAAAATTTGCTGCAATTTTGCCCATTAAGCATGCATAGTTTGACAGTCTGTGTGTTATCTCTCTCTAGCACTACGGTTCTTCAGAGTATGAAGTTGGGCGTAGATGTGAATCGCCATAAAGAAATCATTGTCAAAGCCATTTCAGCCATATTACTTCTGCTGCTGAAACACTTCAAACTCAACCACATCTATCAGGTATATAAACGCACATCTTTGAAGCTGTTTATGAGGAACCTGTCCAGATATTTGTTGTACCCTAACCATACCCTACCTCTAACTCTCACACAAACCAGTTGTAATATTGTTATATTATACAAAATGTGATTTGAGGCATTTAAAAGTCTTTTAATTAGTGAGGTCCGGCTTGCATTGTATTAGTGAGGATATTTTTTTTGACTAGTGACAATAGTAAAATGCAAGTTTTCTGCCACAGTTTGAGTACATGGCACAGCATCTGGTGTTTGCCAACTGTATCCCGCTGATCCTGAAGTTCTTCAACCAGAACATCATGTCCTACATCACTGCTAAAAACAGGTGAACCTTCAAGTCAATCTCTAGTCATTTCAAACTCACAAAACATTTTCATGGCTCAAAATGACCTGGAACATCAAGATTGGACTTCTTTTTGCATTATGGGTAATCTGTCATCTGTCATATCTCTTTGGCAGTATCTCAGCTCTGGATTTCCCGCACTGCGTCATTCATGAGCTTCCAGAGCTCACCGCTGAGAGTCTGGTGAGAAAAATATACATCCGAATGTGTCTAATGCTCATCTGAATGAGACTTTGAGCTGTTTGATGCTTTTGATTACAGGAAGCTGGTGATAATAATCAGTTCTGCTGGAGGAACTTGTTCTCTTGTATTAATCTGTTGCGTATACTCAATAAACTCACCAAGTGGAAGCACTCCAGGACCATGGTGAGACACCACACACAAATCCAAGCTTATTGTATTTTAGAGCTTTCAGTGCTCATCTGTTGTACTTGGAGAGAGCATCCAAATTTTGGTGTTTTCTAGATGTTGGTGGTGTTCAAATCAGCTCCAATCCTGAAGAGGGCGCTGAAGGTCAAGCAGGCCATGATGCAGCTTTATGTGCTGAAACTGCTTAAAGTCCAGACAAAGTATCTTGGACGACAGTGGAGGAAGAGCAACATGAAAACCATGTCGGCGATATACCAGAAAGTGCGCCATCGCCTCAACGACGACTGGGCTTACGGAAACGGTGAGTAGGAGAATAATCTGGTCTTGAATGTTGGGCAGTCTTCAATAAATGATTTGATGCATCAAACATTTTGTAGTGTCAGAATTAAACAAGTCCTGTCTCTGACAGCAGACCTGGACGCTCGCCCGTGGGATTTCCAGGCGGAAGAATGCGCCCTACGTGCCAACATCGAACGGTTCAACAGTCGCCGCTATGATAAGAACCAGAGCAACCCCGAATTCCTCCCAGTGGACAACTGCCTGCAAAGCGTGCTGGGACAGCGGATCGACCTTCCGGAAGACTTCCAAATGAACTACGACCTCTGGCTGGAGCGTGAGGTCTTTTCCAAACCCATTTCCTGGGAAGAACTCCTGCAGTGAACGCCTGTCACGTGTTTCGGTGCCTCTTCACTACAGCGGTTGTGAAAATAACCTTTACCAGAGTAGAACTCTGTCAACAACACTACGCTTACTAGAGTCCAGCAACAGGGACTATTTCTTGCGTGTCTGTTTGTGTAATATAATGGCGCGTCTGTAGTAAACCTGTATTTTTTTTTACTCTTAGAAAGGGAACTTTGTTAGTCAGAGGTGCTAAGAGGTCATGTTTATGTTTATTTTGTTTTTCCTGCTTTTGAATATTAATTATATGCAACTGAATATTAAACCTGATGTTATTGTGAAAGACTGTAATTATCCTGGAGTGTTTTGATGTGTTTTTCAGTGTATGGCTTTATATGTAAGTACTAAATGCAATACAATCATCTTTATCGACCCTGATTATTTTGGTAATTTATTTTTAATGTCAAAATTACGTAAAATCACCTCACCTCACCTTTGCAAAGTTAAATAAAGAGAAATACAGCAATATTATATAAAATTGCTGCAGCACTGCTTGTAATTGATTCCCAAATCCTAATCAGACTGTAAAAGTATCACAATTAACACTAATGTACACATTAAAAAAATTTGGTCAGGTCTTAACATCTTATTGAATTTAACATTACCTCCTCACGTTGATACCTGCTGCGCTAAATGTATTCCAATCAAAAATTCCTAATATTGTTCACGACGCGTCATCAATCGGCCATATTGGTGGCACTGAACTGAATGAAACTTGCATATTTTGCTGATTATTGCTGCTGAAAATGGTCAATTATTGTCATGTTTTGGGGTGTACTAATCGGTTGAACCGGGAAAGACATTAGGAGTACTATAGACTGCCAAAAGTTATAACAAATCAAGGAAAAGAGTGCAAAAAAATGAGGTTTGTGGTTGGCCAAACTGAACCAGGATTTCCAGTGCAAAAATCTTGACAATATTTGTGTTTGTTCTTATCATTTGATAGGCTAATATCCTAATTAATACTGCTGGTATGTATCTTTACCACCTGTTAACTTTAGTTTGTCAAAATATTGCACCCTTTCCTGCTTACTATGTCCTTCTCTATATGATATAGCAGCTTCAACACGTTTTTCCCCCTGTGGTTTAGACAGTATACATCAACGGAACAACGTATGCAATGGTACATAAACTGCAATCTATGCTGTTGTTTACATCCGGATCTCCAATATGGCCGCGCATCCGGTAACTGACCAAACTGTGAAGTAAGTGCAAAGTTTAATTTTCATCCATCCATTCTGCAAACCAACTGTCCTATGTAGGTTAATGGACAAATCCCATGTTTTTGTAGTGAAAACTATCAGACAGTTTAACTACACAATTTTCTAACATATAATCAATACTAAAAAGAAAAGATACAATCAGATAATTTTGTCAAAACTCTCAGTCTAATAAAAAATATATATTTTATTAGCTAATTTTAACAGTTTAACAGTTTATTAGAATTAGCATTGGAAGTGACATGATTTTGACCCCTTACAGTGTTGGGAGGATAGGAAAATAATCTGTCCTTTTACACATTGTATCAGTTTGTATGACAAACAACGTCTAGCTATGAATGATTTCAGTAGTCGCCAGAAAAGACGCACAAATAGCGCTATAATTGATGAAAACAAAATGACTTGCCTCAGAAGAGCGTGCCAGCGGCAGTGACGTCATCGGTATTTTCGGCGGTATTTTCAAAAGCGCGCCAAATACCGTTTACGGCGTCAATACAGTAAAACAACAATACAAGATTACAAACAAAAAGAAACAAGGATTGCGTCGGTATTATTCCATCTCATCTATTTGTGCTGCTTTTAATATGTTTAAGGATGCAGTGAAATGCTACAGTAAATATTTCAGTCTAGTTTGTGAACACTATGAGCTAATGTTGTAGTCATTGGTTTGACTTGATGTCATATGGTGTGAAATAGACGCCTGTGTAGCTGACTAGAAGAAATTAAGTTTGAAATGTATGTTGAGATGTTTCTTATATGATAGATTACAAGAGTCAAATAGCTTCTTGTAGACAGACAAACACTCCATTCTCAGTCGTCTGTGAGGAAAAAATAGGGTGAAACAAAGCTTTTGAATGCCTAAATTATATTTATCTAAAAAGTAAAATATGTAAAACCCAAAAGGTAAGCATGGCCTACTTCATAATAAATTATCAGAATAAAAACAGTAACAGTTAAACTGTTGTAAAGCATGAGAGTGAAGCCCATTACATTGATTCGCTTTGGCCATCGACATGTTGGAAATGTTGAGAAACGAAAATTGCTACAATGCACGGTGTTAAGAGTAGGCTACATCTGGTAATGATAATCTTCTTGCAAATAATATATTAATTTTGAAACAATAAGACTTAATAAATTAAACCCCCATCACAGAATGGGAAAGTAACGTGAAGTCATGTTTTAATTTTATCATAAGACCAAAAAGTAGCCTAACAACACCCACCAATGGAACTGAAAGTCTGTAATGAAATTAGCTTTAAGTGGCAGTTTACAGTGATCTGAAAACCTTATTGTAATGAATGGGTTGAAAACAAGAACTATTGACATGAAGAGGGTTTTCAGCAACTCTGTACTAGCTTAAAACTAAATGTAACTAAAATTTAATTTGCAAAGGTAAATATCAGGATAAAGCAATACAGTCACACACTAAGTGAATGAAAACAAATAAACTCAAGCACTTCAGCAGGATAATTACCTCAACCAAATGCATACTATATGAAATTAATCAGACGTCAAAGAGGAGACGCAGCTGAGAAATCGAGTGATTCACGTTGTTTAACGTGTTAAAATTTATTTAAAGATGCTAAAAAGAAGGAAATAGTAATACTTATCTGATATGCATCCTAAACGAACACCTTTGGGTGAGAGTTAGCAAAAGATATTGTTTAACAACTAATATTAATGAAATATTAATGTATGCTTTTTATAATAAAATTTCATTGTATAAAACACTGGAGTAGTGAGTACAAAATGCCTGTTCTGCCACCATTTTGAGCTGTTTTGAATAACGTTGTTGTTTACGGTTTTGTATAGCGCTATTTTAATTATTTATATTGATGGAGTAGCTATATGAAGTTTTTATGGCCTGTTCTCCAGGTCAGGTTTTATGTTCCAGTTAAAAAGTTTGACATTGGACAACGATTCTCCCGTGATATGTGTGTATATGGAGAAGACATGCATGACCAGGCCCGGATTGGCTAATCGGGAGCACCGGGAGGATTCCCGGTGGGCCGGTCTGGTTTTTTCGCCGCTAGGGCCGGTCGCCACTGGGTTGAAATATGCTGTCCTTAGACTGCCTGCACTCACAGCAGCCCCACTCTTTTTATTTATTATTTTCTCACAGCTCATTATTATTATTTTCACTAGACCATAT
>JAFVLL020002020.1:0-5000 GCA_021397915.2 Tor tambroides
CTTGACTCCACAGCCAACAGAGCAATTTTGTCTTTACTGTTCCAATACTTATGGAGGGCACTGTGTATATATATATATATATATATATATATATATATATATATCTACTTCATCCATAGCTCCCCAAAGTGACTGGTCAGGCAAGTTTCTGAACACTCAATAGGCTTTTAGCATGTAGACGTGGACGAGTATTCATCTATATGACGTCAGAAGTTAAAAAAAAAAAAAAGGTGCAAAGATGAATCATGTACAAGTCATTGAAACAGTCCATTGCCAATACAATTCAGTACAATAAAAGCAAACCTTAGAGATATTCACACACACCTGCGGATTATTGGATCACAATATAATGGAGTTTATGAATGTGTTTGTTTCATTTCCAATACAATGAGCAGCTGTGGGCTGACAGGAGGTCTTGTCTGGACACGCACCGGGAGCAGTGTTAAGCAGGGTGTTAGTGCATGTCAGCAGAGAAGGCAGAGGTTGTGTTGGGACACAGCGGGACTCGGCTGTTGGCAAGAGGGGGAACATGACGTCCCGCCGTGTGATAGCACCATTCAGATGGCCTCTCCTCAGTGGAGGTTAAAGTGTCGTCCTCTGGAGGGTGACCCACCGACACCTCCTCTGTTGGGCTGTGACCTGTCCTGTCCGCCTGCTGCTTTCAGCCAGAACCGTGATTGTAGCGGCGGTGGCGGAAGTCAACGAGCCCTCTGTGGCTCAACGCTGCAAATCAAGCCAATGGATTCTGGCCAAAATATGTTCATTACATCCATTTTGGACCAATTTAAAATATTTTTTTTGGGGGGGGGGGGGGGGGGGGGAATTATGACCCATTAATGGCCTTTCCACCACTGCAGATTCCATTAAGGTAAAGACTTTGATTTAAAGTCCCAGACTCTTCCAGACTCTAGTTGAACACTTCCTCCCAAGTCTTGTTTAAGCAATCTGTGTGACATCAAAAATAATCAAAGGCTTAATGAACATTTATTTGCAGTATTTATTTATTCATTCATTCATTGAATATAGTCATTTATTTAGTCATTTTTAACATTGTTCAGAAGAATCTGCAGAGCTGTAGGTGCTACACACTACCAGGAACAGCACAAGATTTGACAGACTGTATTTCCTTTTAAGAAAAAATATAAACTATTATTGACCTTTCCACTGCAGATGTCATTAATGAACAGACTTTGATTTAAATTCTCAGACTCTGCAAGAAATAAACCTGGTTGAGAACTTCCTTCCAGCTCACTTAAGCATTCAACTAATAAATCAAAGGCTTGATGAACATTTAATGGCAAAAACTTTGACCATTTATAAGTTGGATGTGTGTTTTTAATTGCACTATAGAAATGAATTAGTAAGTATTTTATTATTATTATTATTTAACATTTACGTAAATTTCAATCAGTAGACACTGGTTTTACACAAGTTCAGTTCAAGACTTGTGGAATTCTGTTCTGTTCTGTCAAACTGTGGTTTTTGGTTCTTTTTAAATCTGTTTACAGTGGCGACCGGTCAAGGTGTTTGCTAAGTAAAGCTGGTTAGCTCTGAGGGTTAGTCTCCCAGGTCATGAATATTTTAGTTTTGCTTCGGCGTATGCAGGCTAAAGTTCTGGCTTCAGTGCGAGCAGCCCAGCACACACACCGTCTCACAACCTCCACCTGCTGCCTTTAAGTGGATGCAGATTAAATATACACATGTCTGAAAATAAAATTCACTTTTATGAAGGTTAAATGATTTTTTTTTTTTTTATTCATGCAAATGAAGTTCTTAGTTTCCAATCTTTTCTACAACTGCCTGGGGTTCCTTCAGAGCAATTACATGGCCAAACCCATTTTAGTCTTGACTGAAACCTATTCATCACCACAAGAGCTCTGCCTCAGCACTGCACTGATGGGATTTCGGTGTGCTTGCTGCCCACAGAACACATTTCAAAGTAACAGCATTTGTTTTTATTCATATATTATTGTGTTGCATAATTTATTGTTTGGTTTTTTTTTGTTGTTGTTGTTGTTTTTTTTCCTCCACAATTTATTATAAATACTCTGGAATATTTGTCCTCTTCTGCAACAGACCTTGCAAACTCAACTATACATTTTTTTTTTTTTTTTTTTTTTAATATTTGGAGTTATTCATGTTAAAGTGGTGGTTACCTTCTACTTCTGTTTTGTAAATGTGCGATATAAATGAATAGTGCGATAGAAATGAATAAATAATGTACTGCATTGATAAACTGAAAAAAAAGAAAGTTCACCAAGACAGAATTTGAAGTTGGCCTTGTGAGAAAGTTTTTAAAAAGTGAAAAAGTTTTTTTTTTTTTTTTATAAAGGCTACGTTTGGAGGCTGTATAGTACTTATTTTCTTTGAACATGATAATTTGGATGGATGGATGGATGGATGGATGGATGGATGGATAGGCAAATATTCAGATGGATATATGGATGGATGGGCAAATATTTGGATGGACGGATGGATGTATGGGAAAAAATTCAGATGGATGGATGGATGGGCAAACATTCTGATGGATGGATGGACGGACGGATGTATGTATGAGCAAATATTCAGATGGATGGATTCATGGATAGGCAAATATTTGGATGGGTGGATGAATGGATGGATTGGCAAATATTCGGATGGATGCATGAGAGATGGATGGATGGATAGGCAAATATTCAGATGGATGAATGGATGGATGGGTAAATATTTGGATGAGTGGATGAATGGATGGATAGACAAATATTCAGATGGATTGATGGATGGATGAATGCATGGATGGGCAAATATTCAGATGGATGGATGGATGGATGGATGGATGGGCAAATAATTGGATGAATGGATGGACGGACAGACGGATGGACGGACAGTTGGATGAGCAAATATTCAGATGGATTGATGTGACTGAAATGACAGAACCAAATAAACAATTGTTCTAAGTTTGGCTTTATGAAGTCAACATAATTATATACTAGAGTGTTTTGTCTGCATGAGTGTTGAGATCATAAAACCGCTTAGAAGGGATTGTTTACAGGCACAGTTTTGTCATGAGGGAAATATCAGTGAATATAAATGCGATAAAAGCAAACGCCATTGCGATGCTCTCCAGAGCTCCACACATCCAACGCAACCCACACATTACGTCCGAACGGTGGATTTTGACTCTGGAGAGTGACAGAGAGAACAGAAAGAAAAGCGCAAGCACAGGCGATCGCACACGCGCATGTTTAATTCTCTCAGTCATGCGTTTGATTGCTTTAGGATGCGAGAGACGGGACTGCTGGATATCAGAGCCAAATACACACACACACACACACACACACACACAGCATTAGCGTTTCACACCAATTAAAGTTTTTCTGGAAAATATGACCCATCCATGACCTCTCGGCCGGCGCTGGTGGCCGTGTGGATTAAGCAGTTATCGTCACAGTAGATCAAAGAGAGAGAGACACCCATAGGGCGAGAGACAGACAGATAGACGTGAACAAAGCAGTTGGGGCACAAAGGAAAAAAATAAGGCTCTTAAACTGGCCCCATTTTCCACAGCACAAAGAGGCATTAACATAATCGGCATCGGACTGCACCGTCAAATCAATCCATTCGTGCAGAGGAACCTCATTACCTGAGTGTACAGGAGAAATCCAGTGCTGGAGGTGTGTGTGTGTGTGGTGTGTGTGTGTGTGTGTGTGTGTGTGTGTGAGAGAGAGAGAGAGAGAGACAGAATGTGTGAGTGTGCACACCACAATTTCAAATGTCACGATTCTCTATACTAATTTTGACAAATTAACATGGTATTTTGGACATGTTCCAAGCGGTCAGTGGATAGGAATGTGTAAGATGGGTTTGATAGTGTGGAAAGAATGGTGTAAAGTGGAAGATACAGTAGTTTGAAGACGCTTTCAACTTTTACTGTACAGATTTAAATAAATTAATATAATAAATCTGAATATCTTCTTTTGTATTCCACAGAAATAAATTTTAATATAATATGTTTAATATATGTTTGTAGTAAATTGTGTAAATATATATATATATATATATATATATATATGTTTACATGTTAATATACTTACAATTTATATGTAAGTATTAGTATACTATTTGTATAAAATATAAAAATTCATATTTACTATGTAATTATTTACTATTTTAGTACTTACATTTAAATTACATTTACATTTTTACATTGTCATTTAGCAGACACTTTTATCCACTTTTTAAGTCTCAGTTAGCTTAACGCAGTACACGTAGCAAGGTTTTTTTTTAAATTATATAATAAATTAAAAAAGAAAACAGAATAGAAAAAGAATAGAGCAAGCTAGTGTTAGAGGCTTTTTTTTGCTTTTGTTAAATGTATAATAAATAAAAAGAAAACAGATAGAATACAAAAAGATTAGAAAATCTAATGCTAGGTTTTTTTTTGGTTTTTTTTTAAGAATATAATTAGAATAGAGAGTGCTAGAGTTAGAGGGTCCAATAAAGATGGAAGATATGTGTTTTTAGCTGATTCTTGAAGATGGCTAAGGACTCAGCTGCTCAGATTGAGTTGGGCAGGTCATTCCACCAGGAGCGAACATTTAATTTAAAAGTCCGTGAAAGTGATTTTGTGCCTCTTTGGGATGGCACAATAAAGTGACGTTCACTTGCAGAACACAAGCTTCTAGAGGCACATAAGTCTGAAGTAATGAATTTAGGTAAAGGGTGCAGAGCCAGAGGTGGTTTTGTAGGCAAACATCAATGCCTTGAATTTTATGCGAACAACTATTGGTAACCAGTGCAAATTGATAAACAGAGGTGTGACGTGCATTCATTTTGGCTCATTAAAAAATAATCTTGCTGCCACGTTCTGGCTTAATTGTAAAGGTTTGATAGAACTGGCTGGAAGACCTGCCAAGAGAGCATTGAGACCAAGAGCTTGAACAAGGAGTTGTGAAGCAGTTCCAAAAGAAAGGGCCTGATCTTCTTGATGTTTGAATAAAGCAAATCTGCAGAACCAGGCA
>JAFVLL020002020.1:10000-14576 GCA_021397915.2 Tor tambroides
TCACAAATAATTACAAAGTGGCAGGTAACACATTGATTTAAACCTGAAATTCAAAAAAATCTTTAGTAATCTTTGTTTTATTTACAACTTTGAAAAAATAATAAAATGGTATACCTGTAAGTTCACTTGTAATATATTTAATTGCATGGCTGCAACAGAAAAAGAAAAAAAAACTTTAAAAAAAACAAAAAAAAAAAACATAAACTAGCTGTACACTGAAAGTATACAATGTTATACTTACTGTACACTTAAAGTGTACGTTCATGAACTAAAAAAGTGGGCAAATTTAGTCAGAAATATTGCAGTAGTATACAAAGTATAAACTGATTTAAGTATACTTATAAAGTGAACTTGTGAAATATACATTAAATTTACTTAAGTTTACTTAATAAAATGTACTTGAAGCATACTTTTTCTGTAACCGTGGATAAGTGTTGGTTGCTAAGTACTTTTTTTGTACATACATTTTATATTTACTCAGAAGTAGCATAAAGCTAAAACTGTCAAGCCTAATGGGGAAGCTAAATTTGTGAAATAAACAACACTTTGTTATACTTAAATGTCTCCTGGCCTTTGATACAAATAGACAAAAGTAATACAAATGTAATACAAATTACAAAAGATATAAAAAACATATAACATATATAACATAAAACATATATAAAAAAGTCAAACAAAACTAAACAACACAATACAACAAATAAAACAAAACAGCATAACACACACACACACACACACACACACAAAACAAGCAAAACAAAACACAAAATATTAAACCAAACACATCATATGAAACAAAAAACAACACAAAACAAATATAAAATAAAACAAAAAGCATAACACAACAAATAAAACAAAAACAAACTGAACACAAAGTTTAACAAAACTTATCACAACACAGCAAATTAAACACACACAAAAAAAGTCAAACAAAACTGAACAACACAATTCAACAAATAAAACAAAAACAGTATAACAAAAAAGATAACAAGGTAAAATAAAGCACATCAAAACCAAGTAAACAAAGCAAAACAAAACATTATTTGTTTGTTTGTATTAAAAGTTTAAAAAAGCTAACTTAGAGCTAATAAAGCTTTAAGCTAACTAACCATAAAGCTAACTTTTATTTATTTATTTATTTTTTTTGTAAACAAAGTTATGTAGTTGATTACAATTTGTTAATAGCTTGAATTGTTGCTGAGTACTTTTTGAGTTGCTTAAAGCGAAAACCTCTAATGACCAGGAAGCTAAATTGATGAAATAAACATCAATCTCAACAACAAATTCACCCAAAGTCTTCTGTCCTTTTGCTCTCTTGTGTACTCTTGCACTTCATAATACCACAACACAGGCTGCTTGACAAATTTGAGACTTTACAGTAGATGATAATTAATGTATTGTTTGAGTTATGACACAGACAGCGCATGGTGAACTAATCTAGTCTGGCGTGTGCAGCTGCGCTCAAAGATCTCAACAAAGACCTGCTTGTTGGACCACTGTCATTGCAGTCTGCCATTTTGGATGGATCAGTCAAGGCGAACAGCATTTCTTTGGGGGGCTGGAGGTTGGAATGGAATAATCCGTCTTGACGTGGTTGGGAAAGTACAGTGGAGTCAAAATAGAGAAAAGCTTCGCTTCTAGTAACCCCTTCTAAGCTAAAGCCCTGTTTTTGTTTTTTTTTACACTCAGTGACATGGGAAACCAGAAGACAATGTAATGTCGCCAACACCTTCTGCAATTTAACTTAGATTGAATCAACAGGAAGTGTGCAGTACTCCAAAATACATATTCAAGCTCATTAATCACTCTAAATACAGAACTGAAGACATGACGAGGATTAATAAAACAGGTTTTATTAGTCCCCTGGTAAGATCGTGGTTGTTGTATCAGGATGCAGTCAGAAATCATAATGAAACACTATATGAAATGGTGCATAATAAGACCTGTGATTTGTGACTATTCAACAGATGACCACTGGAAAAACAATTAAAACGTTAATGACACAGATATGTAATACTTGTGTATTAATTTCCCTTATGGAACAGTATGTATTTTCTGCCAGATCTTGGCATCGGCCTCAGCTGTGAACGCACTCTGCAGACACAGGCAATGTTATGTAAAGACAAAGAAATTGTTTTTGTTTTTGCCTCATTTTCTTGCAAGCGCAAGTTTGATGCTGGTTGTTGGGAAAGGCTCTAGCATAATTTGTTTGTTTGCACCAGTTGTTTTGATATTTAATGATATTGACATGCCACTTTTTTTTTGTCTCAATTCAATCATAAATGTAAACAATAGTTTGATGTTTTAACTTTTTTAACAATTTTTTGTCTTCAACAAGAGCCACAACACACACACACACACACACACACACACACAAAGTAAAACACACACACACAAAGTAAAACAAAACTAAACAAAACTAAACAATTAAAACAAAACAGCACAACAAATTAAACACAAACACAAGTAAAACAATTAATTACACAATACAACAAAAAACAAACACAAAAACAATAAAAACAAAGCACAATAAAATTGAACTAATCACAACATATTAAAAAACCAACACAAAACAAACTGAAAATAAAACAAAAAGCAAGTGAAACGAAGCATAACGCATCGAATAAAAAACACCAAACAAGCAAATCAAAACACAACACCACAGCAAATTAAACACAAAAAATAAGTCAAACAAAACACAAACCTGAACAACACAATACAACAAATAAAACAAAAAACAGTTTAACAAAACACAAAAAATAAGCAAAATAAAAATTAAACCAAACACAACAAATAAAATGAAGAAAAACACAAAACGAAGAAAAACACAAAACAAACAAATACAAAAGAATCAAACAAAACAAAATGATACAAAACACAACAAATGAAAAAACAAACAAACAAACAAACAAAAAATAAATAAAATACAAATAAAAAACAGTAAAACAATAAAAAAACAAGTCAAACAAACCAACTAAACAAAACACAACACAACAATAAAAAAACACAAACAAAAAATCAAACAAGCAAAACAAAACAATAAAATTAAAGCACAACACAACAAATAAAACCAACAAACAAATGAAAAAAACATAGCACAATGTAAAACAAAACACCACTTAATTAAATAAAACACAACACCACACAAAATAAACCCAAAAAACAAACAAGTAAAACAGAACACAACAAATAAAACAAAAATCACAACATGCTAAAAAAGTAAAACAAACTAAACAAAACACAAGACAAACAATAAAACAAAAACACAACATAGAAAAGAAGCAAACTAAACAAAACACAACTAATAAAATAAACACAACAAAACAATAACACAAAAGACATAAGATACAACAACACAAAGCACAACATAATAAGACCTGTGATTTGTGAACATCCAAGAGATGACCACTGGAAAAACACTTAAAACCTTTACTGACACAGATACGTCATGCTTGTGTATTAATTTCCCTTAAGGAGCAGCGTGTATTTTCTGCCCGGTCTTGGCACCGACCTCAGCTGCGAACACAGTCCGCTGTCAGCTCCTCTGAACTGCACACATGAGCACACAAACACCCCCATTCTTGTGGGAGCCCTCTTCCAATTAAACGTTGTGGTGCTGGGTCTGTAATTAGCGTTTCCAAGTCAGTTGCTGTCTGCGTGTTGCTCAGCCGAGACAGGCCTGATGCTAAACGGCACACTATTTGTCCAACAATTATGTCAGGTCCCTGTGTCACGGCACAGACGTGACCAATTAGGCGAACCTCTGCACCGCGCAAGAGAAAGAAAAAAGGGATTAGAGCGGAGGAGATGGGCGAAGATGAAAACAGGGTGAGGGGGAGAGGAGTGGGTGGAGAACGAGGCGAATCTAATGGGAATAAGAGAAAAGAACACATAGAAAGGCTTTGCCGGGAGGGAGGTGGAAGGCTGCGCTCTTTCTCTGTACTTTCTGTATGTTCTGAGGCTGTACTGATCATTTCTTTAACCAAAACACGGGGCACAATATTCATCAAAGTACGCTGGGTAAAGCTCGGTCTATTAAAATAGTCAGCGCTGTCTGTGAAGCCTGCATGTATAATGCATTATGGAGGTTGACGTAATGCATCGCCATGTATTCGAAAAAGCCTTTTAATACATCTTATAATCATTTTGTATAGGTTCTCGTGCAAAAATATCGTAATGTGCACAAGAGAGTTTGATGTTAGCATGCTACTAAGATAATAACAAAGTAGTCTAATTAGCATAAAATCAGCAAACAAGTAGAGTCACTAATAAAGTTATTATTATTTTAACAATACTTATGAGTGTTAAATGAAATATGCAAATAAATATATAATTATGATCAACATTTTTCTATCTTCCACCATTTTTTTAAATTTCGATTGCCACTGAGATTGTCACAGAGGATTCTGGGATTGTTGTCTGCATAAAATAAATATTTATTTATTTGGTTGTTTGTTTTTGTCAATTATTGTAATTATTGTAGCACAGTTTGTGCTGAATACAAAAAAAAAAAAAAAAAAAAAACTGCACGTTGACCAATAGTGTGTTATAAGTAGCTGAAATAAGTACAAATGTC
>JAFVLL020002021.1:0-39526 GCA_021397915.2 Tor tambroides
CAGTTAATATACAGAATAATTACCCAATGATATAATTGCGAGAGAAAGTATTGGAATATATTTTTTGAGCAGTTTAATACCTTATGAGCAGTTGAGTTAAGATAACCTATCCTTAAATAAATAATACAGTTTGTTATCATACAGATTAAAAGCATGACTGGTCTCTCTCTCTGTTTATGGGTGTGTAACACTAGCCTAATAACGTGACGTGCGTGCATGCATACAGGGAAGGGGTGCTATTTTCGAATAGTCGAATAATAATCGAATAATTCCCAGCGATTTTCGAATATTACTTTTGCTTGAAATGCCCATCCCTACATTGTACGTACATCTGTGCTTTGTTTTTTATGATGAGAGAATTCACGAGGGTCCAAATTCAGTCAGCGAACGTGCGCACTCAACGAAACTCAGCGATGACTCATCTGAACGCCTCTGATTGGCCATTGCATTTCTAAGCTCAACAGAATTGTGTGTGATTGGTTATAATGTGCAACACTGTAAAACCCTTTAAAAGAAAAAACGGTGCAACAAGAGCAGATCTTAATTTAATGCCACAATTGACACTTTCCATTTATTTCCCCTTTGTTAGCAACAGACGTAATAGATTTAATTTATTTGTGCTGGGGCATTTTTGTCCAATTTAGTGGCATTTTTGCTCCAAGTCCCCATGGCCTTCCCCAGCCTTACACATGCTCTGCCTGTGGCTATAAGCAGTATCTTAACCAGAAAAACAGATAACAGAATAACACTACTGATGAGAAAATCAAGAAGCCTGAATCATTTTAGTGAATCAGATTTGTCCAAATCAAAAGATTGTTCAGTGTTTTTCAGACAATCCTGCAAAGCATTTTGCATTGCATTTTTGTAATTGAATATATATTTTTAGTTAAATACTACAGTTTATTATTGTTTCTGATTTCAGGTTATATAGACAAATGTAATGTTGTGTATGTCGCTCGAAATTTAGTAAAGTGATTGTCAAATCTTTGAATAATGAATCAGTTCAAATTAATCATTAAAAAGAATAGTCTCAAAAGAGCTATCTGTTTGTGAATCACTAATTAACAATACACTGTTTATCATTATGTTTTTGATTTCTTGTTATACAGAGTATGCAAATGTTATGTTGTTTACATATCACCCACCTCAGTTTTCCAGTTCTTGGAATAATCAATCAGTTCAACTGAATCATTAAAAATAATACTCTCAAAAGAACTTTTTCTCGCTAATTTACAACCATTGATTCAAACATACTGAAGAATGTTAGATCTGAGTATCAAAGGTGTCATTGGCCTAAAAATCTAAAATTCTAATAATAAAAATCATTTGTCATTACCAAAGCTACCTTTCGATCAATGTTTCTCAACTGGTTTTGCTTCAGCACCCGGATTTTACATTGGAAATCAAGTAGTGACTCAACAGAATAAATCCTTAAAATCTAACATTTAAATGTTTAATATTCCCATAAACTGTACAGATACAAAAATATGCAAAATTATAAACTTGCCATAAGAAAATGGACAGTTTCTAAATGATATTTTCACAACTATCCCAGCCAACTGAGCACAGACCAATGTCTCATTTTCGGGTCGTGACCCACCAGTTGAGAAGCACTTCATAAGGTTTCATTTCTGCCATGCTGTAAGGAACTTCCTCTCCATCCCTCACCTCATGTGGTCCTGTAAATTTCTGTCGTGTTCAACTCTCCCCCACGGCCCTTCGACTTCAGTACAAAGCAGCCTTGGCCTTCCCACTCACCCATGGCTTCTAAGGGCCCCTGGACCCCCCTACTCCTTCCTCGGCCCCTTCTTAAAGATCCCACCCAACCCCCAGCACTCTAAAGGACCTCATTCATAGATCTACTGCTATCCACGTCTGACCCCGCAAGTGCTGAACGCTCACTCGTGGAAGCAACTGCTCCGAAACCTCCATCTACACTCCCCTCAGATTCTAGCACGGGGCAGAACTCATGTGCCCGGGATGACAAGGGACAACTGGGGATTGGGTATAAGCAAGGTCAAATGAATCATGGACATTCCTGGAGCGGATCTTAGAAACTCTGCTCCCACAGTCCACTGTGGCGCTGTAACCCCCCTTCTCACGTTCTGTCTTGCTTTCTATGGACAATCAGGAAGGCTCAGAAGCGCTGCCGGCATACTAAACACTCTCTCTGCATCCCAGCTGGGGCCACGTGAGAGTCGGAGGAAGAAAAGACGACAAAAAAATGAGGAAATGATGGAGAGAGCCTGGGAGAGAAGTAGTCTCTGCAGTTAGACAAAGCGTTTGTCTGTTTGCATGAGCATATTTGAGTGAATAAGTGGCAGTGATGAAATGAAACACTGTGAAACTCCGACAAAGCAGATCGTAATAGCATGAAAGTTTAAATCAATTAAATCACATGATTTTTGTCTTAAAGTTTGGATTTTCTCAACTTTCTCTCAAATATTTTAAACTGAATCAAAACTATAATCTAAAAAGGGGGGGGGGGGGTCAAATTTTATATTTTTCACATTTTATTATTATTTTTCTTTTATTATTAATAAATTAAAATGATTATAATGATTATATTAGTAATTTATTTTAAACAGGCAAAAAAGAACATTTTATTATTATTATCATCATCATTATTTTTAATTAATCATTCTAGATAAATCAGGCATTATGAAGGTCTTTCTTTACTATTTACTGAAAAACCAGAGACATAACTATTATTCCAATTAAATACTACAAATGTCAAACTAAGGGAAAAGTTCAACTAAAACATATCATCATCTCATTTTGACCCCATATTAATTTTCTTTCTGTTGTGAAACACAAAATGTGCTGTTAAGCAGAATATTCAAGGTCGTTTCCATATCAAAAGTGGATGGTCACGAAAAAAAAGTTTTTATAAAGATCTCGGCAGTACATATCAACATCCACTTTCATTTTATGGAAACAAGAAGCTCATAAGCTCACTTATTCAGCCTTGCTTCTCCTTTTGTGTTTCGAAGAAGAAAAAAAAGAAAATAATACAGGGCTGGAATTTTTTATTTTTGGGTGAATTATTATTAACTGTGTGAAATGAATGTAAGGTTGTTAAACATCATTACACTCACAAGTTAGCATGTTAGCAATAGCATCCACAGAGAGCTACATACTGATGTATGGCATGTATGTAGTAGCGGTGGGGGTGTGCAAAGGCCATTTGTGTTGGCACAAAGTTCCTCTGGGCACGAGTTCAAAGCAGCTGCTTTTACAGGACCTGTGACTGCTTTAGAGCTTTTACTTCATTCATTCAGAATAAAACACAGATAAATGAAGTGTAGCGAGGAATGCAAAACCGCTCCATGCTGAACGCAGAAGCGAATGCACGGCTATGACGTGATGGGAAACTTGGAGGCTGAAACTTAAGATTGTGTTGAAACAGACTCTAAAGTCCATAGGCTGTCTGAAAAGACAAAAAAAACTCACCGTTTCCTCTGTGTGTTAAACACACAGACCTCACAGACATTAAATTCAGCTCGGAGCAGTGTGACGAAAGGCTGAGCCACAACATAAACCCACCGAAGGAAATGCAACACACCACCACAGAGAAGAAAGTTTACATGAGCTGAGAAAGACAAGATACTTCCACATAGAGGCTAAACAAAAAGCTTTTCATTGCTGGACCAGTTTCAGACTAGTAGTTCAGATTTGTACAACATTTTAAAATTGTTTTCTTGACCAAAAAAAAAAAAAAAATTTAAACGAATAATTAGTTAGTTTTCTACTTTGGGATACTAGTCTGCAATTGCTAATAGTCTGTAATTACAGCTACAAATGAATGAACTTATTTGTCCTGAAAAGTAAAAACATGATTTCAACACACAACTGATGAAGGACTGTCACAAGTCAATCTTGCAATTTAGACAGCTAGATTTATTACTTATTCATTTATTTTTATTGCCAGATCAGCAATGGCTATATTAATGGCAAGATCAAAGTAAAAAAACAAATAGGCTTTTTACGATTAAAAACTATATAAGGTCATTCAGTTTGGCATTTGCTAAAGAACAATGTTTTCCTAGTGAAATCTTCTAGGAAAACATCCATTAAGGAACTTTCTGAATAAAACCATTGCCTTTTAGTATTTTAAAAAATGGAATAGTATACTTTCATTTAGTACGGATGCATTAAATTGATTAAAAGTGACAAAAACATCAATATATTACAAAGGATTACTTTTTCAAATAAATGCAATCCATTTGAACATTCTATTCATCAAAGTGTCACAGTTTCCACAAAAATATTAAGCAGTGCTACTTTTCAAAATTGATAATCAGAAATTTATTTGAGCAGCAAATCAGCATATTATAATGATTTCTTGAGGATCATATGACACTGAAGACTGGAGCAATGATGCTGAAAATTCAGCTTTGCATCACAGGAATAAATTACACCTTAAAATATATTCAAATAGAAAATGTTTATTTTGAATTGTAATAATATTTAACAATATTAACATTTTTACTGCTTGTTTGATCCAATAAATGCCACCTTGGCAAGCATAAGAGACTTTAAAATCATTTTAATAATCTACCGACCCCAAACTTTTGAAAAGTAAATAATGTTAATTCTGGGCGTATTTACACTTTTTAATATTCAATATTTTAAAACATCACAGAAAACCAAATGTTTAAGCAAGGCATTAAAACACACACTGTCAACAAACCTAGGAAGTAGGGCTGTGCAATTAATCGAAAAACAGTTTCAATTTCGAACTCCAACGATTATGAAAATACAATAATCGAGATAGAACGATTATTGCCCCACATTCCACCCCCTTTCCAGGTGTGCGCTTTCGTTCCTCCATAAAAGCCCAATTTATCAGTAAAATCATGTAACGTGACTTTAGCAAAATGGGACGTGCTTGATTTATTGAAGTATATTAGATTTATTCATGTTTTTAAAAGCGTGAAAGAGAACTTGCGCTTCCACAGGAGAATTTCTGTGTAATTTATGTGCTCAGAGACGGAACAGAACACGGACATGTAAAGTCATCTTTTAGCTCAAAGTGCGCACCTAAATGGTCAAATACACGCAAAAATGTGTTAAATATTCCCATTGCGACTGTGTGCTTAATATTAATTAGGGATGCACGATATTATCGGACTGATATCGGAATCGGCCGATAATGGCTTTAAATGTAAATATCGGCATCGACCTGATATGAAAAATAATGATATGAAAAATGTTAAATCTTAAAATAAAATGTTAAGGTTAACACTGCATCTTTCTGGGGGGAAAAATGCAGCGATTGATATAGTTTATTTATAGTTATTTTCAAAGCTTCAATGTACTGTCAAAAAACCTTCATTATTTTTTATTTAATTCTAATAAATAAGTTCTTGTTTAAAACTAACCAAAATTAAAAATATTTTGCTTGGAATTTTTTTTTTTTTTTAATTCTGCACAGGAGAGGCTTGGTGTTGTTTCCAGACAAAAGGAAATGCATCAATATCGGCACTTAGATAATATCCGATATGCCGATATTAAAAATATCGGCATATTGGATATCGGCAAAAATCCAATATCATGCATCCCTAATATTAATCAAACAATAAAAGACATTCAAAAATCACACACTGCTCTTGAGTGAAGGACTTTTGTAGCTTTAATAAGAAACAAGGAAAGTTTCATTCTTAAGGTGAAGACTATGCGGTTTTATTTCACATTTGATTATTCATTTGTGTAGTAGGCTGTTAACTGCTTGAGACTTGCATAAAAAAAACTTTTTATTCTATTGTATTTGTCCTTTGCTTTTTTTTTTACTACTGACATTATTTTAATAATTTTGAAGACTTTGTGTTTGTTTGTTTGTTTCTAATAGTTACCTAGTACTCTGCTGTGGTATTGAGAATTGAGAAATTTCACTGGTCTCCACAATGTAGATGTAATAGCAACCTTATTTACAGGAAATATATATTTGATATCACTTAAATAAATCACTCATAAAAAGTTTTGGTCATATGGCCCACTCATAATCGTGTTAAATAATCGTGATTACAATATTGACCAAAATAATTGTGATTATGATTTTTGCCATAATCAAGCAGCCTATACTAGGAAGCAGGAACAATGCAGCACAGGCCCGATAACCACCAGCTACAAAATTCTCTCTCACAACATCATTCTTAATGACAGGGTGAACAAGGTCTTATCCCTAAAAATAATCTATGAGATTCAGTGAGAAAATCTAAAGATGTGCAAGATTGAGCCACGCACACAGTCTATGAGAAATGTGGGCTGACAGGGCAGAACGACTCTAGTGGCTGAACTGTGACTCTGTGTCATTTGCCTCAGGGGCATCAGTGCCAAGGGCCATCAGAGCTCATATCGAAGCCTGGGAAAGAGGTCACTGGCACAGCTGCGTCTGCTCAGGAACAGGTCATGAAATATGTAATACCACAGAATATTTACCACAAAACCAGTTAAAAGTTCTTTCTTGACCAACAACCTGTATTTGAAAACATGTATTGTAGCACTTAATTTGTTAATGTCCAATGGCAAAAATGCATAAAAGAGATTTCATCTTGATAGTTCTTGATCATTTTTAAGGATTAGCTGTAAACAATTAATAATAAAAAAAGACTTTAACTGCAATTGAACCTGCCAACAAGAACACTGTTTGTAGCTTAAAAACAGCCATAAAAATTCTCTAGATTGAATATATTGTCAAAAGGTTTTATGCACTTTTTAGTTAAGTGCATCAACAACATTGTCAGAAACTATGAAAATGTTTTGTTTTTGTTTTTACTTCAACTTCTGCAAAACATCTTTAACCAAATCTTTGTTTTTTGGCCATATTTAGATCATTTGCATTGGTCAATAATTGTGTCCACTTGGCCAGTCATTGTTAGTTGTTAGTACTTAGTAGTTCCCCATCATGTCATTTCCACAATCTACTGAAAACCTCAGATTATGCATGGTTTCTGTTTTCAAATGTGAACGTTTTAGTAAAAACTGCATAATATTTTTGCAAAAATTCAGGTAATTTTATGCAAGTCTTCTCTCTAGTCATCAGCTGTTTACAACTTTACCACATCTTTGTCATTTATAGTCATGGCGCATAGTGTTTGCTCTTAAAACTGCAGTAGGTTTTAGTAGAAAGTTTAATGCAAATCTGTGAAAGACTCACAAAAGCCCTGCAGAACTCCAGTACATCTTAGACATCATCACACAAGCACCATTTCAAACTTTGAGTTTGTTCCTTTGTTAAGATCTGAAGTTTTTTTGAGCTTGAAGCCCAGACACTGACCTGAGGCGAGAGCAATTTACAACACAAGGGAAATACAAAGCTACCAATCTACAACATCACTGTCATGTTTTCAAAATGGACAGGAACTGAAGCAGAGATGAATATGCCGCTCAAATGCCTGCCAGTCGCTCATTTTGATGACTCGGGATAACTGTAGGGCCGCTACAGGGCTCAATAATTGATGTGAATGAAATATTAGTTCTCCATTTAAAACACCCAAAATCTTAAAGTAACAGTTTAAAGAATGTCAATTCTGTTAGTTAAAATCAAACCTCTGTGAAACACAAAAAGAGATGTTTAGCAGAATGTTCACGCTGCTCTTTCCCACACAATAAACACAACTGGACAGGGACATTTTTAGTGATTAATGAATTTTGGTCCATTCCTCACACAAAGCTAGGGTTGTGCAATATCACTATTTTTAATCTCGGCCGATTATATTGTCTCCACGAGTTTTGACATGCACTTTTTCTGAGCGTGTACACCTGAAGCGCACACACACTAAAAAGCCTGTCAAACAGCGCCTGATTACTAGACTAAGCTATCTTTCGCATCTGCGCTAATACAGTCAAATACACACAAAGTTTACATATAAACACAGTTGGTCTAAAGTGAAAGTAAACAGTTGAGAGAAAAATGGATGCGTGCCTGTATATTAAATATTGTTGCATATTAAAAAATGTTGCCGTTTGTCAATAAAGGAAAAGTTCACCCAAAAATTTAAATTCTGTCATTACTTACTCTCATGTTGTCCCAAACCTGTATTAATTTGGTTTGGTTACCCACATTCTTCAAAATATCTTATGTGCAACAGAAGAAAGAAACTCATTCAGGTTTAAAACAAATTGAGAGTGAGTAAATGATGACAGAATTTTCATATTTGGCCTTTAATGTTAACAAAACACAAAGAGAAAAATCACGGCTTTTGAGTCTTGACTTAAGAACTTTAATACAGCTGCTTTAATAAGTGTATAAATTATACAGTGCAGTGTAAATAGTGTTTTATTTTTATATTTGTTCATTCAGTTTCTTGCATGCTACTGCTAAACACCTACTGCACCTGAAAAATAAAGCACTGTTTGTTTTATTAGTATATTATGTGGATTTGTAATGTGTATCTTTGTTCTTATTTTTTAATAACAAAGATAAAATAATGACCCACTTTGGCCTAAATGTTCTTTTTTATTTTATATTTTGTTATCTTGTAAGGTTTTGTTTTGTTAAATAGGGAAAGTAGTTTGGCTGTACTACTTAGACCAACATGACAAAGAATCTTGATAAAATGAATAATGAATCGTGATATTCCTGAAAAAAAAAAGCATATATTTTTGGCATATCGCCCACCCCTACACAGTGTAACTTCAAGACTTGGTGTATGGGCTTTTTTGTACTCCATGGAGATGTTTTTGTCCTTTTTTTCCCTAGACACAAGTTAAGTTTCCAGTAAAACTTTTTTTCCCGCAGAACAAAGTTTAGTGCATCAAAATGTCTACCAATATATCTGATTTAAGCACACTGACGCACTGTTCTAGATGTTCAAGGGTGCGTGAAATCTATTCAGACTGCATACACAGTGAAATGGCTTACCAAAAGAAAAACACCAAAACCTACACAAAGTGATAACAAAATGAAATGACAATCAGATGATTTTACACAAAACATTCTATCATTAAAACGTCAATTGGAAGGAAAAAGGTTAAATATTGCAAATTTTACACATTTTCACTATGTTAATAACAGAACAGCGTAAAAAGTGAATGGAATCTTAGCTAGCACTTTTGTTGCATGGAAAAAAAACACGCATAAACATTCTGTGTAACCTGTTGTGTTTCACAGAAGAATAATTGGGTTTAGAGCAACAATAGGGTGGGTAAATTTAGGACTTCAACACCTGAAACAAAGGAATCTCCAACAGAGTCTGAATGAACTACAAACATCCCTTTTCCTCAGAGGATTAAACCACACAACACCATCTCCTTAGCATCAGCTCTACACCTGCGTACATTATTCGCCACTAATACAACAGCAAATTGTACTTGGATCACTAAATTAACCTTTATATAAAACCCTCACATATATAATCCAAAGGATGCAGCTGAACAACACACACAAAAAAACAGAATGCACTAGATGGATGCCCAACCTTTTCATACAAGGAGAAAAAGAGCAGTCGGGGGAAGTGTCTGAGAGACACACGACTCGAGCGGTAAACAGGAAACGGATGAGATAATGATGAAAATGAAGATTGGCAGGCATTATACAGGCCTACCCTTTCTCTCTGCCCTCTCTCTAGTCTTTAACATACAGGAGATCTTTATGTAATTGCAGCAGCCCAAGTGGCAGTGAAGGATGGAGGCGCAGGTTGCGTAACACAGCTGTCTCTGATGCAAACAGCATGTTCTCTGAGGTTATGAGCATGTGATGCTCTATTCATGTCTCCGTGTGGGGCTCTATTTGCATATTGATAGGCTCCTTTTAATTTCCATCCTTGCTTTATGGTTCCAAGCGGGCTGTTGCTTTTTGAAAGACCAAAGACAGCGCTGACAGATCATCAATGAGATTAAAACAACTGTTAAAGGGACAGTTCACCCAAAAATGAAAATTACTTTCAAACCTGCATGTCTTTCTTCTGTGGAAAACAAAAGAAGATATTAAATATCTTGATATTGTGTTCTGATAAATGTGGGCAACCAAATAGACTTTGTGAAAAAACAACAATACTGTGACAAACAGACACAAATATTCTCAAAATATGTCCACAAAACCAGTCACAAGGGTCAATTTTTTTAATGCAAAGATTTATGCATCACCTGAAGGTTGAATAAATAAGCTTTAGGATTAGGTTAGGACAGGACAATATTTGGCTGAGATACAACTATTTGAAAATCTGGAATCTGAGCAAAAAAAAATCTAAATATTGATAATATCGCCTTTAAAGTTGTCCAAATTAAGTTTTGATATATTTATGGTAGGAAATTTACAAAATAACTTCATGGAACATGATCTTTACTTAATATCCTAATGATTTTTGGCATAAGAGAAAAATCGATAATTTTAACCCATACAATGTATTGTTGGCTTTTGCTACAAATATACCCTTGCTACTTATGACTGGTTTTGTGGCCCAGGGTCACATATCTTCTTTTATGTTCCACATGAGAAAGAAAGTCCTACAAGTTAGGAACAACAAGAGGTCTTTTGTTACTCTTTTAACATTAAATATTTATTCCAAACCCAAATATTGGTATTTTTACGCTAAGCCTACGTCATCCACTGGAACGCCACTCTCTCGTTAACGTAAGTACGACAGTTAGCGGAAGCTAGAGATTACGAATTATAAAGTATAAATACACAGCCTAGATATTATTCTTACACAAACAATTCACTTCATAAGGCCTTTATTAACCCCTCGGAACCTTGTGGAGTACTTGTTATGATGAATGGATGTACTTTATTTTGCCTCAAAATCTCGACCGCCACTCATTTGCATTCTAAAGCTTGGAAGAGCCAGGACATTTTTTAATATAACTCAGATTATATTCGTCTGAAAGAAGAAAGTCATGCACACCTAGGATGGCTTGAGGGTGAGTAAATCATGGGGTAATTTTCATTTTTGGGTGCGCTATCCCTTTAAGCTTGAACTGGTAACCTTAATTTAATATCCAAGCTTTAGTCTATTATATAAAGTAAATGCATTCTGGAATACAGCCTATGCTCTTTATATTCATTATTAATGAGAAAACTGTGCCGGGTCTTCAAGACAGCCCACATGCGGGCTATGCCAAGCTCTACCTAGACATTTATCATCAAGGAGGAACTTTAGACCTTATTAGAGTCAAACTGTATTGATTTCTACTGCTCATGCTGCCAAATGATTGCCGGTGTCAAGAAAATCCAATCAACGCAGTCAAAAGAATGAAAAAGAACAGCCTTCTGACTCCCAAATATCCATCGTAAATCTTCCAGACAGGAGCGTCCACAGACACACTGCCAAGTTCCTACACACGATCTCCGCTAAACCAGGATGCTGTGGCGGTAATTAAACACCTTGATCGCCTAGCGCTTCATCACACCCAGCGTCTCTCTCGCTCTAGTCATGAGTTTTCACGGTACACTCTTCTGAAGTCTGACCAAGCCCACACTAATCCCAGTCTTAACAAAGCATTGATCTCAAATCAACATAAAGGAGAATTAACGTCTACGGACTTAAAACTAAGACGGTTACTTAAATGAACAGTGCACCTAAAAATACAAACCGTCATAATTTGCTCATCCTTTCAAAGTTAGACGTTCCTTCTTTGAAACACACAGCTGTCAAACAAGGAATCGTTCAAACAAAAATGAAAATCTGCTGAACATTTACTCTCCCTCAAGCCTTCCAAGATGTAGATGAGTTTGTTTCTCTATCAGAACAGATTTAGAGAAGTTTAGCATTACATCACTTGCTCACCAATGGATCCTCTGCAGTGAATGGGTGCCGTCAGAATGAGAGTCCAAACAGCTGATAAAAACATCACAATATTTTTAGAACAGTTTTGGACTATTTTCCCCTTTAAACACTGATTGATCTGAGCATATTTCTCTCTTTACACTGAAGAAAGCAATATTATAGATAGAGAACATTGTATTTTAGCCAGAAGCAAATTTTTTAAGTAACAAACATCTTAATGATGGGATTTATATAACAAACACACAGCTTCACAAGACATTAGTTGATGGACTGCAGTTGTGTAGATTACTTGTGGATCATTGTGATGTTTTTATCAGCTGTTTGGACTCTCATTCTGACGGCACCCATTCACTGCAGAGGATCCATTGGTGAGCAAGTGATGCAATGCTATTTATCCATATCTGTTCAGATGAAGAAACAAACTCATCTACATCTTGGATGGCCTGAGAGGGAAGGAAAATTCTCAGCAATTTTTTTATTTTTGGCTGATCTATTTAAATGTGAGTCTGAATTTATATTTTAGTTACATTTTAATATTTACTTCAACATTAGTCAGTCCCACATTTAAACCTGTCATTTGACTTTATAAAGCTTGGAAAAATAGCACACAAATTATATGGATTGCTTTTTCGGGAGGTTTTTTTTTAGCTTGACAGTCTCTGGTCCCCATCCACTTCTATTGTTTTCTGTAAATAATCTTCTCCTTTGGTGTTCCACAGAAAGAAAGTCACACTGGTTTGGAAAAACATGAAAGAGAGAGTAAACAATGACAACATTTTCATTTTTGGATGAACTATCTATTTAAGCAAATAGATTCAGGCAACAGTCGAAACTCTCCAGCTAAAAGACACCACAAACAAATTTGGTTGGTTGGTGGCTTAATGAATGTAATCATCCCATCTCTTAACACGTTGAAATCATAGTTTCCTTGTTGCAACTCTTTGTGGTGATTTACAAAGAACTTTAACTACACGTCATTACATTTCAACTGATGACTGGTCTTAGTCAATGTTGACTGAGTAAGCATTAACACAGACCAGTGCTTTCCCAAGAAATCAAGCATACGCTTAAACAAAGTGAGCATGTTTGTCAGTTAGTTAGTCTCTAGAAGAACCGGCAGGTCCACTGCTTTTAAACAAACCACTGAGCAAACAGTAATTTGATCAACAACATTAGTCTAGACAACTCAAAGACCTTCTGTAGACTGTCTAAAACGCATGTATCCTGCCACCTGAAATATTCACGATGGGACAAGGAGTTTCAGGACATGTCTTTGTTAGATCAGAATGAGAAATAATGATGCAAGCGCAACAAAAGACGATGCATATGCCTGTCAACTGAAACGGATATTGATGATGAGCGCATCACAATGGCAGTTAAATGAAATTATACCCTGAAAAGGAGCTGTACTCCCAAAGGAATAGTGCTGGGTGGGTGGGAATGGTTAGCGGGGAGGGGCTCAAACCCCAAAAAAACAGTGAACCCCTTTCTAGCAACATGAGATGAGGGACAATAGCAGTTTGTCAGATGCAGTGTGTTGCTGATGCTGATCTTGTAACTAATGGCAACAACAGCATCAATACAACCAACTCAATCAGTAGGAGGAAAGTGGAGGCAGTTGAAATGGTCTGCTGTGGAAAACCAATAAACACTGAGGCTGATTGTGAAGGGTTTAATACAGAAATACAACTTACCACCATCCCTATCTCCAGCTTAGGCGGGAGGGACCAGCAGGGCTCCGTGTTTGGATCAGGATGCGTTTCCAAAGTTCCTTCCCACATCAACGCTTTTCCTTACATCCTGGTTTTATTTCGCAATAGTGTAGTAATAATCTGAACCGCGCAGAAGCACCAACAGACGCCAAAGACTGAGCGCCGTTTGAACGGAGAACCCCAATAAAGAGCAAAAAGAGGAAGAGGAGGAGGAAGAAAGGTCCAGCGCTCCCTCAAGCAACTCCAAAAATCCCTCTCAGATACATAATGTCACCACTGTGACATCCAAAAAACCATTTACTCAGACTGTAGACTCAAATCAAGCAGATTCCCAGGAACAGCGGCATCGTCACCTCGTGTTCTCTCCCGCCCATCTCCTCTCTCTGCTCGCTGGGAGGACTGAGGGGCTCTTCGCCGCTCCCAAAACAACTTGTGGGCGGCCTCCCTTTACCCAAACGCGGTCGAGACCGTTTTTTTATGAGCTGTATCGACGCGTTGCAAAATATGTAGAACCTAATGTCGTCGTCTACTTCCGCTGAATCCGACAACAGCGCTGTTCGCTGTAAAAAGTAATACTTTCTAAAACACAACCAAGCTGTTTTCCCCTCTTTTTCAGAATGGAATGTTCCACTGAGGTGGCCCGTTGGACAAAAGGAAGCCTGGATCGCGCCGCTGATCAAATGGGCGGAGGCTCGCAATCGTCATCCAGTAGAATTAAAAAAATAACGAAGGCAAGAAAATAACCTGAATATGTTTTAAAATTATGAGACCCTAATTTTTGACCAGTATTTTTGTGATTTATGTTAAGACAAACACTGAGTTTATAGACTGTTGTGGCATGATAGTACAATGGTATTCTTTGTTTGTTTTTAAGTAATCATAAAATACGTAGTACATAAATATGGTAATCAGTCACTACTATGGTATTAATAAAAAAAAACACAATAAATACATTGGTATTCTTTAAGTACCTTGGAGTACCATAGTGAATGAGTGGTAATCAAACATGGTATATATGGAAACAAAGTTCCCATACTTTTTTCATAATCAGTACGGTCACGGTGTATCTCAAAGTACTATAATATTCCATGGTATAAATATATCATGGTATTTTGAGGTACTTTCAACAAAACATGATGTACCATATCACAGGATTCCTGGGAAATACTGTAGTTTGTACATGAATATGGTAAATACACAAACAAATATAAGAAACTACACAACCAAATATGAAATGTTAACAGATGGACAATGAAAAACTGATTAATAAATGTGAAAGCATGAACAGAAATGGTACACACAGAACAAGTATATTTTTAAACAATTTCCTGAAAACAACCAGATAACATTAAACTTAAAATAAAGAGTTGCCCTAATTTTGATTAAGAATTAAAAACTCACATGTGGCTCTACGGTGCATTTTCTCGTGGTGTTGTGATCTACGTATATTCTCAGTTGTTTGTCAGACAGGTTGATGCATGAGCCATTTCTGCTTTTTCACCCCAGCTTTAGGAAATGAGTCTTTTAGAAATACATGCAAGTGGGCGTGTGGTTAGGAGAAAAAAAAAAACATTTAGCTGGCTACCACCAGTAGATATGAGAGCTTTTCCCAAATAATTCATGAATGGCATTTTTATAATTATGTGTTTACATTTAAATTACATGCATTATTAACATTTACAAGAGGTTTAAAAAAATATATTTACCATTCAAGACGAAATAACAACTAAGTGACGCCCCCTGGTGGTTGTTTTCAGAATAATCAACTGAAGCATACAATGTTTTGAATTGAAATGAGAAAGAAACTCCTCAGTTTATTGAAAAAATTTGCCTTTTTACACATATTACTTAAAACATCCAACTTATATAGCAATAGATGTAACTGCTTTGGTGAACTTTAAAGTTAGTTGCTTCTGAGAGATTTGAAAAAAAAAAAATTGAGGATGAAAACAAAACTGATATTATCAACACCCAAACCAGTTTCATTACCACACTTTATACATTTTAAAAAATCTCTCGACAAGTGAAAGAATTTGTATGATTTTTCTGCATGCTAAGAGAGGGAGAGGTCAGTGTGTAATACTACACATGGACATAAAATGTAAGATTTATTAGTAATAAGGGCCATGAAAAGCTGAGGCTTGTTTATTTGCAACTATTGTAGGAGTGTGAGTGATTCCTACTCCATTATACAGGTCCTGGGTGACACACACACAAATCGAGTTCACAGTTTCAGTACAGATAGATTATCTCAGTCCCAACTTCTTTTTCTCCTTCTGTTTCTTGCGCACGACCTCCAGGTTACGATCCTTCCATGAACTCTTCCTCAGTTTGATGGGTCTGCTGCCTACATACCTCCCTAAAGACAAAGACAAGTGAATGTGTTTAGAGCGTGATGATCATAAAAAAATGTGACCCTGGACCACAAAACCAGTCTTAAGTCGCTGGGGTATATTTGTAGCAATAGCCAAAAAAACATTGTATGGGTCAAAATTATCGATTTTTTTTTTATGCCAAAAATCATTAGGATATTAAGTAAAGATCATGTTCCATGAAGATATTTTGTAAATTTCTTACAGTAAGTATATCAAAACTTCATTTTTGATTAGTAATATGCATTGCTAAGAACTTCATTTGGACAAATTTAAAAGCAATTTTCTCAATATTTTGATTTTTTTTTGCACCCTCAGATTTTCAAATAGTTGTATCTCAGCCAAATATTGTCCTATCCTAACATAGCTTATTTATTCAGCTTTCAGATGTTGTATAAATCTCAATTTCGAAAAATTGACACTTAAGACTGGTTTTGTGGTCCACGGTCACAAATAATTCATTTTGATACAGTATCATATCAAAATTAAGCTAATTTTCCCAATTCGGGCCAATACAGATCTGACAAGTTTGAGTCGGGCTTTAGCCATTTTCACTCTCAATAAAAAGTCTAAATGAATAATATCCAGGATCATTTAACATATGTTTAGTAAAGCTACCGCAGTGTTTGCTTAGTTATTTTTGCACTGTATATTTCTGTCAAATAAAATGTTAAAAACATACACTGACATTCAAAAGTTTTTGAACAGCAAGGCTGCATTTATTTGATCAAAAATACATTAAAACTGTAATATTGTGAAATTATTTGTGAAAACTATTTTCTATTTGAATTTGAATTCAAAGGTATTTTATTCCCGTGATGCAAAGCTGAAATTTTAGCAGTCCTTACTCTTTAGTGTCACATGATCCTGCAGAAATCATTCTAATATTCTGATTTGGTCCTCAAGAAACACTTTTATTATTATCAATGTTGAAAATGAAAATGTTAAAAATGTTGCTTAATATTTTCGTGATACATGTAGTTCTTTCAGGACTCTTGAATATATGAATATGAATATAAAATTCAAAAGAACACCATTTATTTGTAATAGAAATCATTTGAAACATTATTAATGTCTTTACTGAGACTTTTGGTTAATTTACGGTATGTTTGCTAAATAAAAGTATTTAAAAAACTAAATTTTTTACTTAAAAAAAAAAAAAAAAAAAATCACCTTTGAACAGTATGTATATAATGATATAATGAACTGTATTTTTCTGTTTTGATCTAAACACACATTCATTATTATCCTCATTAACTCACCGTTCATTTCTCTCATGGCGCGCACATAATCATTGGGATCTTTAAAGCTCACAAAGCCATAACCCTTCGTTTTCCCAGTGCGTTTGTCTCGAACAACCTTTGCCTTCAGGAAGGACGGATAACGGCTAAACGCTCTCGCCAGAATGTCATCATTCACCTCATTCCCCAGATCGCCACAAAATATCCGGAAATCATCTGAGAAACCAAGAAGAGCATTGCAATAATTTGTGTGCTAGGCTTCTTTATTAAGAAAATATAAAGTGAAGACCGTATTTACAAAATGTCCACAAACCTGAATCCCACTCTGTCAAGCTGGTGTCCTCCCATGTGACACCAGCTGCTACCCGGATGCATTTCTTCACCTTTTCCTGTTTTCCTTTCTTCTTATCTTCTGTGCTAGTTTCAGCAGGCTGTGCACATGTTAATAAGAAATAATTAGAACAATATTCATACCAAGAGTTCCTATAGAGTACTATTTTTATTTTTAAATTAACTTTCTTTATCAGGTGTTGTAACTGTTACAAATTGTTTTCATTAATAAGGCTGAAATAAAATAAAATATAAATTTGAGATGAAAGAATTAAACTTAAATTAAATTAAATGATGCAATAAGTCTGAATTTGAGTTGAAGAGCTAAAACTACTAAAACAAAAATGAAAGTGAATTATAAATATTCAAATGAAAAAAGCACATAAAGCAAAAGTGAAAATATAGAATTCAAGCTAATTTAAAATATTAATAAATATTATTATAGTATTAATTATTACTAAAACAACAATATTTTTTCTTTTCATCCAATAGCTGTTTTATATTCTTTCATTATGCAATTTTTAAAGGTAAAAATGTGTAATTTCTGCATCCTTAATGGCATACAATGGATTAGAGATGGCTTATCCAATGGAATGAATTCAGGGCTGGACTATCTCTCTTTGTCTAAACAGGGGACAGTGTAACATGTCATTCTGAATCATATTAAACCTCAACATGTGTAGGCTCAGGCTCTGGCATGCTCGGCCCGATCACGCTGTCATCGGTGACCGACTCCTTCTTTGAGTCCAGAAGCCCAGCTGCCATGACTGCGGCCTGCTGCTCCGCCACCAACGCTGACAACTCCTCCTGAAAAAAAGATGGAGAGAAAGGATTTTAGACGATTACACCAGAAGCACAAGGGGCTTAAAATTGATCACAGACACACATACCAGTTTTTATTATGAATCATGTCAAAATGGATGCAGTGAAAATGGTGAACAGGTCATAGAAGGCGATATGTAAGTGGTGTGTTGATACTTTACCATGCGTGCTTGTTTCTGGCTCTTGAGGTCAGCTCTCTTAGGCGCAGGAGGTGCTGTGTAAACAGTGGGGGCCGCCTGTATAACACTGGGACTGATCTTCTGAGGGTCTTGAGGCATGGGCCGAGGTGGTGCTGAAGTCATGGGGTTCATGCTTCCAACCTGCCAATAATTGAGAAAAATATTTGAGATACTGACACGACCATTTTTTACAGAACAAGGCCACCTTGAAATGAATAAAACACCCAGACAGCCGATTACAATTCAGAAAATACCCACTAGCGGCATGGGTCCCATGGGTGGTCCAACTGGAGCCATGGGGGGCTGAGGGGGTCCTGACATAGGAGGAGCCATCATCATGGGTGGAGGAGGTGGAGGTCTGGGAAGAGGAGGTGCTATCATGCCCTGAGGAGGTGGACCACGCATCAAAGGCATTCTCTGACCCCCTGTGGAGAAAAAAAGATATTAAAAATGTCTAAGGCTCTATAATGATATGTAAAATGTATTTGAAAAATACTGAATAAATATATAAAATGTATTTACAAAATAACTATTTTATTAATATACATACTTACATAAATACATACTGTACATATGTGTGACCCTGGACCACAAAACCAGTCATAAGGGTCAGTTTTTCGAAACTGAGATTTATACATCATCTGAAAGATGAAAAAAACAAATCAAAGCTTTCCATTGATGTATGGTTTGTTAGGATAGGACAATATTTGGCTGAGATACAACTATTTTAAAATCTGGAATCTGAGGGTGCAAAAAAATCTAAATGTTGAGAAAATCACCTTTAAAGTTGTCCAAATGAAGTTCTTAGCAATGCATATTACTAATCAAAAATTACATTTTGATATATTTACTGTAGGAAATTTACAAAATATCTTCATGGAACATGACCGTTACTTAATTTCCTAATGTTCGGGGGAAGTCGTGGCCTAATGGTTAGAGAGTCAGACTCGTAACCTAAAGGTTGCGAGTTCGAGTCTCAGGTCCGGCAGGAATTGTCGGTGGGGGGGGTGAATAACCAGCGCTTTTCTTCCACTTCAGTAGCACGACTGAGGTGCCCTTGAGCAAGGCACAGAACCCCCAGCTGCTCCCCGGGCGCCACAGCATTGGCTGCCCACTGCTCCGGGTGTGTTTTCACGGAGTGTGTTCACTTAAATGCAGAGCACTATTTCCGAGTATGGGTTACCATACTTGGCCACATGTCACATCACTTTCACTAATGATTTTTGGCACAAATCATACAAAACCCATACAATGTATTTTTGCCTATTGCTACAAATATACCCCAGCAACTTAAGACTGGTTTTGTGGTCCAGGGTGACATATATTGATTGATATTTTATATGCATATATAACCATTAATACGTAAACGCACAAAAGTTTTAAAGAAAATATAGGACTGAATCTGATTACCTGGTCTCTGTAAGACGTGCGGGACAAATGCTGGACGCATCATTGGAGGAGGCGCTACTGCCGGCATAGCTACAGATAAATAACAGATGATTGTCAGCTCATTTCTATGGATAACTTTGTCTTAAAGTGTGTAATGAGAAAATGCGGATTTATATAGATGTACCAGGACCAACAAATGTAGGTGGAGGACCAACTAAAGTGGCAGCTCTTGCCTCCAAACTCTGCTGGACCTATGGGGGAAAAAAAAAAAAAAAAAGCTTATAAAATAAGGAACTGTTGAATGCTTTAAACAATATATATTTATTTTTTAATTAAAATTGGATATTAGGATTTTGTGGGGGTGGATCTTATCCTTTTTAAGTATATTTTCAATATTTGTTATTTTCTAAATTACACTTTTTACTTATGTTATTGTAATGGTATGTAAAAATTATATAATTATGTTCAATAAAAGCATTTTCACTAGTAGTCTTACATTTTTGGAGCTTATAAAAATATACAACGTAAAATATTAGAAAGAATTAATACCTCTCTGTAGGTGTTTGTACCAATGATGGGCCTGATGATGGGTACGGCTGGCATCGCCAGAGCGACTGGCACAGCTTCAACTACTGTAGGTGCCACAGGTCCTCCCAACACCTCCTGCTCAAACCTACAGGAGAAGCATGCATACTGTCAGAAACGTCCTATTCTACACACTCCAAACACTACAACACTGCCCTGAGAGCAACAATATGCTGCAAATAAACAGCTGGAACTGAACATGAGAGAAATCAAATGTGAAGAACTCACAGAGCCATCTCTGCCTCCATCTCCTTCAGGCGCTCCTCTCCAGATTTTAACGCCATACTGAGCGTTATCTGCAATAAATAAATAAATAATTAAGTCAGTAAGTATATAAACAAACCTTATTAAATAAATCAATGGCTGTGCCTCTAATCAAATCGCAGCAAGCTGCTTGTCTACCATTTTGGGGATCACAACCCTGCACCTTTTATGGCCAAAAATGCTGCACACTCCTATGATGATTAAAAAGATGCAAACCCTTGCACTCCAAACATGCTGCAAGCCCTTGAAATTCAGTTCACTACGTTTTGAGAGACAACCAATGTATCTACAGTACAGAAAATAAATATGAACAGAAATCAAGATGCACAAATAAAATAAAGAGATTCTGTCTGTGCAAACTGTGTGTAACTGTCTAGTTTACAGGAAAAAAAAAAACTGTTTGAATCGATTAATTATTAGTAAAGTATCGAGAAATAATGTTCAGATGCAACATGATTCTGTTTTAAAGCTCCAGACTGAATTAAACTTTATCTAAAAGTCCGCTACAGTTTGCTAGTTTTAACTAAATACATACTCGCCGTGAAATCTGTCCTGATGAAGAAATTCAAGCAAGCATGCAGGAATAAAATAAAAAGACAGATGAACAAAACTGGATCATTTGTTTTCCTCAACGTTACCGCTCCTCTAAGCGCGGGTGAAATACGTCACACCAGTCCTTTGGTCCTTCTTCAGTGAAGGCGCAGGAAAGTGAGATCATGTTAGGTCTCTGGTGTCTCTTCGAAAAAAGGAACAAAGAACTGAAGAAACCCCCCTAACTACTAACTAATACTAATGAACACCTTTTACTAATAACAAGATTTCCAAAGTCATGGAAAACTTGGAAACATAGAACATAGAAAACATAGAAAAATAATGAAATATTAATAACATCTTAAAAGGTCGTAGACATTTTAATAATGAATTAATAAATCGTTATAAAATATTTAATCAGCTATAAATTAAATAAAATGAAAATGAAAGTTTTTTTTATTAAATGAGATTTTTGATGTTTTTGACGTAAATTTGAGGCCTACTTTACAATAAGACCAAAAATAAAATAGATTATATAGATTCGTCCTCCTCTTGGCAAAATACATGTTTTTATTGAAATTAAATATTCATTATGATAAGTAATAATTAGGGAATTTAGAACTGAATAAAGCTTGTTTTGCCTTGACAGCAGGGGGCGCTATAGACTAGCAACGCTACATGGCTTTAAGCCTGAACGCCACAAAAACTGAGATGTGCTGTCAAAAAAGTTCACAAGAACATTCACACTACACCCTGAAGTAGGTATCACACTAATTAATACAGTCATTTTTTGGAGATGTACAATGGCAATTCCATGTTATTCCTACATGGAGCTGCTTTCCCCTTTTCAAAGAGAAAAATATGCAAGGTGGGCAAAACAGACTTGATGTAGAATGTAGAGGGAACTTTCTCTCAATGCTTCTGACCGGAGGAGAATAACTTTTACTAACCTCTATCACCCTCTATACTTAAATTCTTACATCATCTCACATCGGCTGTCATCTCCTTCCTGTTTAAGATGTTGTTTAAGTGTTAAAAATCATCAACAGAGTTTCACTAAATAAACATTATGGACGTAGATTCTGCCTGCCATGATTTAAATCATATCAAACATACCAAACAAACATATTTTTGTTAATATTTAAGCATAGAATAAAGGAATTAAATTACAAGCACAGATTTAGGGAAGTTTTCCACCATGGAACAAGGATATCCGTTTACTGATGCAAGCTTAAGTATATTAGGCCTGTTGTGGAGTAAGAGCGAAACTTACTGATGCATATAAAGAAAGTGTTTTCTTCTTAGACAAAATTGCTAAAGGGACAAAACATGTTTTACATCAGCATATTATTGCAGCTGCTTGTATCAGGTGAGTTTTTGTATTTGAGTAGATATATATTTTTTAATTTGTAGGTGATGTTATTGACTAAATAGATTGAGTAAGCAGTGGTTTTCAGCCTTTTTGACTCTATGATAATCGTTTTAAGTATATATATATATATATATATTAGATTTATTTTAAAATAATTAAATATATATTAAAGTAATATATTAAAATAAATGCTAAGTGAATAGTTAAGTAATACAAACTAAATAAACTAATTATAAATAATAAAAATAAAATAATTACCGTAATTTACAGGCATTACAAGAACTGAATTTATTTCAGGGTTCACACTGATAAAATAATTTATATGATTGTTCATGATTGTGGGATAAAGTGTTTCTGCTGAATAAAATATTTAAGAGCTTGGTATAATTATATAAATCTATTTCATTCTAAAAGTTCCATGACTTTTCCATGTCTGGATTTCACACTTTTAAAATGACCAGTACGGTGCCCGTGAGGGGTCGTATTCGGTTCACTTAGTTTTGTCGTGGCAACGACATATTAAGTCTTGGGAACGTGATAATATGTCGTGGCCACGATATTGTTTTGTCGAGGTAACAACATCCTTATGTCGTGGCCTCGAGATGTTATGTTGAGGGAACGACATGTTTTTCTCGAGGCCACGAGTTGAATGTGTAAACAAACCTACGTGACCATAGCAACCCAGGATTATCAGAGATGAATAAAACATTTTTATTAACATCAAACTTTTCATTTAATATTTGTATATTATTATTATTATTAGGTTATATTAACTTGTTAGGGCTATATTTTTATATTTATTTCATATATAATATTTTATTATTTCCCCTTTCAATTCGTGTATCTCTTTACCTAATTAATGTTCTGTATAATTATGCTATTTGCTACCATATATTTTGCAAATACTGCAAACGCCTGACAATTATGCCAATACTTTATGATTGTAGGCTATTTATGCCAGTGCGTGATGAGCGTGTTGTGTTTTCATTTACAAATGAAACTACGTGAATGATTTATTAATTCCTCAACAAAACACTAGGCAGTAGGCTACAATATTAATAATTATTAATTCGCAGAAAAAAAGAGAAATATTGGCTATAAATTCCAGTCAGCATAATCAAAGCTTTATGTCGAGCATTTACAGTAGGCTTATTTACAAAACTGTTCAGAACGTTATGTAAAGAGATCGAAATGAAGGGAAAAAACGAATATAAAAATATAATAATTGGCTAATAATAATATACAAATATTACGTAAAAAGACGATCAGTTAATGGACACACACAGCTAGTAAGACTGATGGATAAAAATGTTTTCTTGTAGGTCTATTTTATTTTATGTACTTTATGTAACATTTAGCCTATTTGTGATAATTCGAATGCTGGTTACATTCGCGTGCAATTGCCTACAGTCCGGTAGCCTATGGTCAATATAATAATTTAATTATGTAATAATTTCTATAATAATTAATATAATAATTTCTTAATTCAAAATAAAATATTAATGAATCCCTGATAATCCTGGGTTGCTATGGTCACGTAGGTTTGTTTACACATTAAACTCATGGCCAAGAGAAAGTTCCCTCAACATAACATCTAGAGGCCATGACATAAGGATGTCGTTACCTCGACAAAACGATCTCGTAGCCACGACATAATATCACGTTACCACAAGTTAATATGACGTTCCCACGAATTAATATCTCGTGGCCACAACATATTATCACGTTCCCACGACTTAATATGTCGTGGCCACGACAAAACTAAGTGAACCGAATACGACCCCTCCCGGGCACCGTAGACCAGGTTTCCCAGCGTAGAAATGATAGTTGTTCAAAGAAACAAGTATTTTATTTTATTTTGTTTTATTTAATATTTAGCTTATTTTGAAGCCTCTTTTGTTAAATTTTAAATAATTTTAAGCCATTTTGTGGCCACTTTGTAATTGTGCTGAGGTGATTCCCCTGGTTGAGAACAACTAAACAGTTTGCTGCTGTACATTTTGGTCAGATCTGGTCACTGGGTTTATTAGAATCTTCATTTTAATTCAAGACTCCAAAAAAGTCCATGTAGGTGGAGAACAATGAGTAATAGTGACTTATTGAAACCGTAACAAACTTTTTTTGTCTGTATGTTTAGCTGCTGTGGCTTCATGGTCAGTTTCATACTACCCTAGGAGCATATGTGCATTCGAAAGATCGTCTGTGGATTTCAGCTGCACGTTTGATTACCCGGATTATTACACACTTAAAACAACAAACTGGTTCAAGCCAGAAGCTCATCAGAACCAAGACGGATCACAGATGGGAATATCTATCTATAACTCAGAAGCAGCAAAGATTCACCAGCTGTACAAAAACAGAACAGCTTATGCAAACAAAGACAAAAACTGCTCACTGCAGTTACAGAATGTCTCCAAAAGTGACACTGGAAAATATTTCTTTCGCATTGAAACAAATTCCCGTTATGGAAAATACACTGGACCAGGTGGCATAAACCTCATCGTAGCAGGTAAATGAAAGGCTATATTTGTTCAATGACAAATAAAATATCAGCAAATCACTATCTCCATTCCAGCAAACCCATTTTGGTTCCTCAAAGAACCTTTCCGTGAATAGTTCTTAAAAGAACCTTTTTTTTCTTAGTGTTAAGAACATTTGAATAATCTGAATAACATTTTTCCACTATAAAGGACCTTTTGAGCAATGGAAAGGTTCTTTGGTTGTTAAAGGTTCTTCATGAAACCATCAGTGCCAATAAAGGATGGGATGCTGGGATGCTGATGTTGGTGTAACTAGTCTTTTTGGTTTTTAAACAGGTTTCTGGTTACATTTCATTAATCTGCATTACCTTTAACAGTTCTACCTTTTAGAGTAACAATGAAAACACAAAAGGTGAATGGACACATCCATGAAGGAGACTCTGTGACATTGACATGCAGCACAGAAAACTGCACCCCAAAACAAGAGCCGTTTATCTGGTTTAAAAACCAACGTCTGATTCCAGAAGCCACTGACAGTGTGCTCCAAATCATCTCTGTCTCTCACGATGATTTTGGCAACTACTCCTGCGGTCTGAAGAACAGAAGCACAACTTCAGCAGATGAAATACTGCTTGACGTAAGATGTATGTTCACATCTCTGGCTAGTCTGTCATGACTTTGTTCAAAAACCTGAAGTGCCTTTTAAGGCATCATAAACAGTTTCTGCAAAAATAGTTATCAGCCCAACAGTTTTTAATATTGAGAATAATAAGAAATATTTCTTGAGCAGCAAATCGGCATATTAGAGTGATTTCTGAAGGATCATGTGACACTTAAGACTGAAGTAATGTCTACTGCCACATTTTAAAATATATTAAAAGCACTTATTTTAAAGTGTAATGTCTGTGCTTCATAATATGTGTGCCTATTAGAGTATGAGATGCTGCATTTGAAATTACTACAGACATCTATGTTAAATAAGCTAAATAAGAAATGAGGAAGTTGGATGATTACAGAAGATTTCACTAAACCCCAGTCATCGTTTTTGATGCAACATCTGCACCATTGCATGCCAAAGTTTCATAGTTCTCTTGCAAATACAGATCCTGTTGCTTCTCCCCACAGATAGTCCAAAGAACGTCAAAATAGCCGTTTTGCCATCTGGAAAGATACAAGAAGGAAACTCACTGACTCTGATCTGTGTGAGCAATGCCAATCCTGCAGTGACAAACTACAGTTGGTTTATGATCAAAGAAGAAAACGTCTCTTATATAGGATCTGATCGTGAATTCTCCATCAAATCTGCTAGTCAGAATGATGATGGACAGTACTTCTGCACTGCTAAAAATGACATTGGTTCTCAAAACTCTACAGCCATAGCACTGAAAGTTGAAGGTAATAGGGAATATTTCATTCACAAAGAAAAAATATTTAGGTTGTGTTTTAAATGAGCTTATTGCTTACTAAATATGGTGCAGTATATATAGTTTCCTGCAGTGCATGATGAATAACATGTGAGTGGCATTTTTCCCATTTTTAGTTCAACTATGAGTAAAAAAAAAATGTTTCAGTAATGTTAAATGTGACTGGTTTATTTATCACACTGGAAATAACATCATTATACTGCACATTTTGGAAAATATCACCTAGGTGTATTGCATGCATATGGGTAGTTGACAAAAGACCGTTTTTGAAGAAGAAGTGCATATATTTATGTAGTGTAAAGTCTGATCTTTTTTTTACTGTACCATAAATTTGTCCTATGGTGTGACACAGCAAAAATTAAGAAAAAAACCTCTTAATAATATATAAATCGCGTGAGAGAGATTTATCTTCATTGTTAGACACTTATTTTCATATAGTGTCATTTATTTAATATGAAATTATAATTAACATATTTTTTTCCCCATGACTTGTTGAACAATTTCAAGACAAACTTTGACAACAAGACAAACTTTGCTGTCATCTGTTCAAAACTGCTGAAAATTAAACCATTTTTAAGGTGAGAGATATTTCTATCTCCCCTATTGCAATACTCAACTGTTTTTTTAAGATATTTTGAGATAAAAGCAAATCTGTGGTTCTTTTATGTGTGTCACACCATAGGACATCACGTCACACTAAAGGATAGAAATGGTAGTTATTAAAGTATTTCTATTTAATTTTGAACATGTCAAATGAGAAAGAAAGTTTAATTTTGATACAAACAATATCAACATGTTTTTTAAACAAAACAAAATTTCATCAACAAAATTCAGTCTCTTAGACAATCAATATGTTACTGAAACTCTCCTAGCCCCCCACTGCATGTGTGGCACAGCTAAATATGACTGATATATGATTGAAATTAAATTCATTAAGATGTGAATGATTTTTTTTAAAACTATATAGCTTCTCTTTTTAAGGCATGATTTTGATTCTATTTATTTTCTGCATTGTTCTCTAAGGATCGCCTCCTTTCTGCGTGGATCCCTGTTAATTTTCTGTCTATATTTCCGCATCCGCTCTCTTCCACTAATTCTTCTCCCTCAATTCTTTCCGTTTCAAAAACAAAGTATCACGTTTTATACTTATTTTTGAAGTTTTCATGCAAAAACATCAGAAAATAGTTTAATTAATGTAATTATTGCATTTAAGAACACTGAAAATTATCAAAAAAGAATAAAATGGAGTTAAACCAATCTTATTTAATTATTTAAAATGTTTCTTAAAGAGACCTTGTCCTCTGGTGTGACATCTTTGTCCTGTGGTGTGACAGTACAGGCGTCACACCGGAGGACATTATCTGTCACACCATAGGACGTTTCAGCCTTTTGTGTCAATTAATGACCTTGCTATTCCAAGTCATTAGCAGTTTTCAAGACACATTTGCATAACTTTCCATGATTATGTAGTTTAACATGCAGTTTTTAATTAAAAAATATAATTTAGGGGTGTCACACCAAAGGACAACAAAACGTAACACTTTTGTAGTGGTTCCAAAAAAGTTAAATATTTGAACAATTCTGAGACAAAACTCGACCATGCGCACATGTCATGGGCTTCACATAGGGCTTCAGTAACACGACCATGAATGGTTCCTTCAACTAATTAAAGTCTTCTCTGGAATTGCTGATTTAAAATCAGGATATGGTGTCACACCATAGGACATGGTTTTCAGAGACAAAATGTATCAAGTTCCTAAACTTTCAGAAATATATGGATGAAAAAAGTGATTGCCATTTACTAAAATAGACACTTGTACAATTATGCCAGAGGTATTTAAAAAGTTGTAATTTACTGAACCATGCTTGAGACAGTCACATAGGACAATTTTGACATTTGGTTCAAAAATATAAAAAATCGAATAACACTGCAGCTTTTGTAATAACAGTTCCGTGTAGGACAAAGAAATTATTAATGATTTACAGCATTTTAAATTAGGACAATATTATATTCATTTTTATCTTGTGGGACAGTGAAAATGCCATGTCACGTCAACAACCCATATATAGCTTGCATAAGACAAGTTTACCCAAATTTATTCAATTTTTTGTTTGTTTGTTTGTTTCTATAGTGCCTAGTCATCGAAATTTCTTGCTGACTGCAACAGCTGTGTTTTTGTTTCTAATGGCTGTACTGTTAGTCATGTTTGGTCTCGTTATAAGGTGAGTGGATGCACAGCATGTGATGTTGCTGAAATGAGAGAACACAGAGTTCATACGTGTTAAACGTGAACTGATTGCATGAGTTTGTACTGTGTGGAAATGACACTAGACATTACACAAGCCCTATATGATTTCCCCATGCGTTCAGTATTACGCTGTTCTGATTTCATTATCGATGGGCCAGTCAAACATGCAATCGGTTTACGCAAATCTTGCACTTACTACATAATAATTATTGTGACAGTGTAGTATACAGTATGATTGCTTTTAATGGAGTCTAGTCAGGTTAGACGGCTTATTGAATTTAACAAGGATGAAATTAAAACTGATCTGCTTACATTACAGGAGGAAACGGTTTACATCAAAGAAGCAGCCCACAGAACAGGTATTAAACACGTGAACAGTTCATCTCATTTTAAATTAACATGAAGATGATGTACTTATAATTGTGCACTAAATCAACACTAGTGATTTTTCACCTCTGATCAGACACCTGCAGTCACTGTCACAGAGGAGATCTATGAGAACCTGAGAAAATCATCAGAGTCTGAGGAAAACCTTACCATATATGTGACATATGCAGACCTAAGGCTTCCTCCATCAACCTCAGACAGGTAATGATAAAAAAAATGTCATAATGATGATTATTTGAGGGAGAAAAGCTGTGGAACCGATTTGTAAACCCCTTGAATTGCCTGCGTTGACATCAAGTAGTTCAAATAAGGAATGTCAAATATTTTCACCATTTTCTAAAAGCAATTACAGGCTACTGTAAAAAATAAAAAATGAAATAAAATCAGTTGCTGCTACCAAATTGCTATTTTATGTAATATATATATATATATATATATATATATATCACTTATTAAGAATATTATTAACAATGTATTATTTAAAAAAATCTTTTTTTATTTGAAATAAAAGACTATCTAATATACATTTCTTTTGTTTTGTAGACCACGTTGCAACAGTCAAGAGGACGGAACCGTGATCTACAGCCTTCTTAGTTACAAAGACTGAATGAATCTTAGCACTGTGAATAAAGAGCTTTAGCAAGCTGCTGTTGTATGTATTAGTCTCTTTTTATTTAAAAGAATCAAATGTCTATTTGTGAATACATTTACACTGAGTACAAAATTAGTATAGGGTCACACTATACAATGAGTATAAAAGCATTAAAGAAATAATTTATACAATGTACAGTGAAGATCAAAAACTATTAATAAATCTATATGTACATCTTTTTGCATGCATCTGTATTTACATCTGCATTTAACATCACTTGACCAAAACATTCATACATGGTGCATTAATGTAACAATATATGATGCTGAAACAAATAAAATGCAAAGTAATATATAAATCTAACTCAAACAGTTATTTTTATCTTTACAAAAGGCATTTTCGTTCTCATTAAGAACTGTTCCTTCAAGATATTATACAAGCTTCAAGCATATGTTAAACACGCAATAAATTAACACTACACTAGTGATGCTATTATGCTATGATATTATGCTCCCATTATGACAGTAATATTACACTTTAACATATCAACATCATATTCTACTTAGCTGCATTTTGCTGTTATCTGCTCACTACTGAACATACATTCAGCTCAAGCAGCATTTGTCATGTACAGTATTTACAGTGCTGGATCACACTCATAATACTCCTACATTTCCATGTACGTAGCACAAACACTATTAAGTGTAATCTAAATCACACGGGACTTGAACGTTTTCCTGCGAATAACAGTTGTCCTTTATGATGTTTGTGTATTTGTTCCAGACTGCATCACATTTTGCATGAAGTTGTATATCTTACAAATAGGTTTCGCAAACACTCCCCCGTCTGTCATTGGTCGGATAAACAGATGGTCCTGCCCCATGACTCATGCTATTGGTTGAGCCATGTTTCATAGCACCACAGAGCTGTAGAGTTTAAACATTTTGGGATACAAATAGCTTACATACAGTATTTTGACACACTTCGCTCTTAAGCTCACAAGTTAAGAGTGAAGTTCCTTCATTTTGTGAATTCAAATTGTGTCTTGTATAATATCTTCCTCTAGGCCTCTGCTGCTGGATCATCAGATTCTGGTTTCTTCCTACAAAAAAGAGAGAACATATCATTATTTCTACAATGAATGTGATAGAGGAAAATACAGAAGCTGCTTTCTGTGTTAGTGAGGCAGCTGGATTGTTTGTTTTCTGGGGCAATGGATAATAGAGAAAATAACAAAAAAAAATTGTGAAACATGAGTTAAAAAAATGGCAGTAGGAAAACCAATTTAAATTGTTATTTAAAGCAATAGTTCACCAAAAAATTAAATTCTGTGATTATTTACTCATTGTGTACTATTTTATGGTGTGTGTATATATATATATATATATATATATATATATATTTATAGGCAGTATACCCATGAATGTCATATGCAGTTTGAACAGCTTGAGAAGTAAATGATGACAAACTGGTCATTTTTGGGTGAACTATTCCTTTAAACCTGGTTGCATAACATAAAGCCCACATGCCATTTTTTGTGAATGACAGCTTTGAAGCTCAGCTGCATTCATCTCTTTGAGGTTGGCACCTACTCGAATTTGGTAAGAGGCGCTTTGTCACACGTGACCTCTGACTGAACGCCATTCACTGCCCCACTAGCTGACTGAAGCTTTGGGATGCTGCCTCGTGGTAGTGTTAGCCCGCTCAGCTTCACGTCTCTGTATCAAAGGACACAAGAGAACTGAAGCTTAGTGGGGTGGAATCACACACAGGAAACAGCAAATCTGTCTAAATGCAAAGCTCTAAAATGAGTCTTTTAGATAGAAAATGTTAAGTTTAAAAATCTTAGGCACCATCTTAGACATAATATCAAAAGTTCATAAGGGCAATTGTTAAGAAACATCTTTAGGAGCTTTTTGAGAATTATTAATCATATGTATTCTTAAAAATATTTAAAATATTATTTAATAGCATTTAACCATCTTGGTCTGTTAGTTCAAAATGCATTAATTAAAAATATTATTTTTATATAAAATATATAATTTTTTATCTAATTTATTAATTTATAGAAGTTATGCTAGTAAAAATGTTAATTTCTAATTTAGTGTCAAAATTAACATTAAACATGGTTTTTAAAAAAAACTAGGTAAAACCCCTGTATTCTTCATCAAGTATGTCTCAAATTTTACTTTGAACTTTATACAATCTTATTGTGAAGTGTTATTTCAATTATAATCAACTTTTGATTTTTTAATTATTATTATTATTATTATTATTTAGCCATTATGATGTCAAATTCCAGTTCATAACAGTGAGGAATATAATAAAATGTATTATTTTTTAACATTATTTAATTATTTACACTTCTATACCAAAGTAAAGTATCTTTGCACTTTCTTGATGTGTATGTACTTTACATACAGGAATAGTTCACCCAAAATTATGTGAGGACTTTTCATCATATGAATTCAGAAGCCTCATAGAAGTCTTCTAGACTTCATTTATGATACTTTTAGAGTGCTTTTTGTCTATTTTGGAACATTTTGCATCCAATTTCTTGTGTGAAAACTTTTGAAATTGAGGGAGGGGTTCAATTTTGAGGTGAACTATTCCTTTAAAGAACTATATGCAATCACCATAAACTAACATTATGTGCAAACAATAGCTCTTTGTGGGAAATCTAGGACAGAAAAGAACAGTCCTTTTGTCTATCTCTAAAGCATGTGCATTTGAGGATGAAGTTATGTCTTACCCAGTGGAATTATTGGCCTCTTCATCCATCTCTTTAGACTCTGACACCTTGTGTCCAAATAGTTTGCGAACGAGGAAATTAAGCAGGCCGCAGTGGTTGGTGTAGCAACAGAAAGCATCTACTGACACCATCAGCACCAAGAAGATGAACATTACGATTCCCACCACACCTCCTTTTCCTAACGCCGGCTGACTGACTGCAAGGGAAAGAGAAATCAAATCATATCACTAAAAGGGTGAACTATTTGTTAAACACATAATGCATGATATTATTATGCTTGCTCTAATAAATCCTACCAGGTTGTGGGACGGTGAAGTTAATTTTGGTAGTGTCGGAGGAGCCATTGTGGTTTACTGCATACACTTCCATTTGATAGTTAGCATCGTACTGGAGATTGTCCAGCTGGATTTTGCTGGAGTTTCCAGGGATTTCTTTTTCAGTCCATTCCTCATTCTCCTTGTTCTATTCCAAATGAGTGACATTTAACATTTAGATATATGGCTTGTACTCCACATATTTAAACAACATGAAAAATACATAAACTACAGAGATGAAGTGAGAAGTTTTTGGCTAGACTTCAGACTGACCCCTTTGTAGCGTACAACGTAGTGTAGGACGTGAGAGCCTCCATCTTTCAGCTGTTTAATGGGGATGGAGACTGAGTTCTTGTCCAGCTTTTTCTCACTCAGAGACAGAATGGGGCTGTCAGGTTCTCCTACATGAGAGAAAGAGACAACATCAGACACAATGAACAAAGAAACAGCTTAACGTTGATCTTAGAGCTGGGTGATATTGGTATTAAAAAATGTACTCTTTTATTTTATATTTATTTATTTATTTATTTATTTTATTTTGATGATTTTTGTTGCACACTATCATTCAAAAGTTTGGGGTTGGTACAATTTTTCTTTTTTTTTCTTTTAAATAAGACTCTAACGCGCACCAAGGCTGCATTTGGTCAAAATAGGCCTACAATAAAAACACTGAAATATTATTAAAATTTAAAATAACCATTTTTTATTTGATTGTATTTTAATATACATATATTCATTTTTTTACTTTTGATGTTTGAACTGAATTTTCAACATTATTACGCCAGTCTTCAGTGTCACGCCATCCTTCAGAAATCATTTGAATTTGCTGATTCAATGTTGAAAACAGTTGAGCTGCTTAATATTTTTGTGGAAACTGTAATACAATTTTTTTCAGGATTCTTTTTCAAAAGGATTCAAGTACAAAAGAACACAAACACACAAAAAAAATCCTACTGACCCTAAAATTTTGAATGGCAGTCTAAATATTGATATTTAATTTGCTCTTAAACAGCTAATTTCTAAAATAATTTAACACGTTTAACGCAAAAACTAAAAAGCAGTAAAGATACAGTTAAAATTAGTGCTGTCAAATGATTAATCGTGATTAATTGCATCCAAAATAAAAGTTTTTGTTTACATATTATATGTGTGTGTACTGTGTATATTTATTATGTATATATAAATACAAACACATGCATGTATATATTTAAGAAAAACATTTATATTTATATATTAAATATATTTTTATATAATATAAATTATATGAATATAAATATAAACATGTAAATACTTTCAAAATATATACTGTATGTGTGTGTCTTTATATATACAAAATAAATATATACAGAAGACACACATACTGTATATTGTGAAAACAAAAACTTTTATTTTGGATGCGATTAATCGCGATTAATCGTTTGACAGCGCTAGTTAAAATGCATGTTTTCTGTACTAATTTATTTAATAAACACAAGGAAGAGATAAAAAACAAATCAGTGACTGAGTGATTTTGAATCACAGAAATGAATTAAATTTACCAACCCTAAGACTGTTAGTTAAATTTAAGAAAAGTGTGTGATTTCTTCCAAAACTAGTCATTGGCCAAATAAAAAGCACATTAAAACGATTGTGAAATTTAATCACCCAACCCTAGTTAATCTAACAATGCTATATTTAATGTTTCACTGTTGGCCTCTGCATTATATTAAAGTTATATTGTCAGCATCATACTGAAGTAATTGACAATCCAGTGGATAAACTCCAAAATTATTCACTATAGTATAGATGTGTGAGAGCTGCAGACCGACATTGATTTCAAGCTGAAAGAACCCTGATGTAGCAATTTTGTCTGTTCTCGCTTTCTCCAGCATTGAAAACATGCAGGTAAACTCATTTTCACACATCTATATCACAGTAAAACAATTAGGCTTGTGTTTTAGCCTATCAACTGGAGATGTATGCATTTAAAATTTTGATTTACCATCTACAAAGGAAGGTCAGAATAAGGCAATGGACGGGCCCCGGGACCAGGAGCAGGTCGTAATGCATGGAGAATGGTCATCATCAAGCAGGTGGCAATTAGAGGAAGAATGGGCAGCGGAAGCAAATCATGAACATATGTGATGAGCAAACAGGCATTGATGCATGACAAGTATGACAGCATGACATGGTATCAACTGCAATAAAAATGTATTATTAAAACGTATTTCATTATTGAAAAATAATAGTTGGGCCTATAAACCAATAGCCAGGCCAAAACTGAATCTGCAGACAGATACACATGTAGATACAGATACAGATATTATATGGTCCTAATGGTCCAAATGGTGTGACAAATTCATTTTTTGTTTTTTAGAAAGCACAAATACTCCATGTAGCCTCTGAATTTATTTAAGCTAAGCAAAAATCAAGAAAGCTGCATGCTAAATTGGGTGCAGATTACATGTGGCCTGCCAATGGCATAAAAAGTCATAACAAATATTAATAATAGCTATCAACATCAAAAATGGTGGATATGAAGCAGATGAAGTAAACAGACAGAAGAGAACTCTGCTGATACTCACGTTGGGACTGTGTGAAGATCTTGTGTTCTGTGGAGAAGTTCCCCTGGAAATGAGAGTTTTTGGCCGCAAAACGAATGAAGTACTCTGTGTACGGCTCAAGGCCCGTGATCACCAGGGGATCTACAAATGTAAGTGTTTTCATCACACATTTGAATTCACAAAACCATCAAAACATAAACTACACTTCTCTTGAGTGACTTATTTACTTGTGGGCTTGACAATGCTTTGACTCCAGGTGTCTTCAGACGGTTTCTTCCACTGAAGGATGTACTGGGTAATGGAGGACCCTCCATCCTGCACTGAGGCACTCTGGATAAGAACAGAAGATGAGGGCCCCGCAGCCAAACTGAACTTAACGGGTGTCCCAGGCCAGGCTTTTGGGAGAGGAACAAAGTTATCAATGAGAAGCAAGATTGAAAGTTTATGTAGAAATTAAAAATATCAACAAAAAGGTTTGTTAGCCACTACAAGAGCCTTACTTATCAGCTGGAAGCCCTCAGTGGTTGTTCCTGCCGTATTGCTGGCTATACAGGAGTACAAGCCACCATCAGAGGGCATTACATTTTCAAGAATCAGCTCAGAACCCTTCACATTCGTCTGCCCACACATGTTCGTGCAAACAGGAAAGACAATAAGAGACAGGAAAAAGTAATTAAGACTGAAGAGTACGTCGGTCAAACTTCCTGTAGATATAGAATCCCTCCTAGTCGCCACCACCATCAATTATTATCCAATTATAATAATATTTCCCTTAACCCATGCAAGATTTTATTGTCTTAAACATATTTCCAAAACATTTTGAAATTGCAAACAAAAATTTAGATGTTTCTCACCATTTTTTCTTTGGTAGTCTTCCTGACCCACTGTATGGTTGGTGCTGGATGTCCTGTGGCATTGCAGATCACAAATCCAGCTTCTCCGGGAATAACCGCCAGCTTTTGTTGATCCAAAACTACAGTTGGACGCTCTGAAAAATGATCAATATGACAAAAATTCAATTAGATTAAATTATCCAAGACTGAAATGGCAATCATTGTAGAACATTTTAGATGTGAATAAAGACAATTTCTTATGTTGATTCCAATAAAAAACCTACCTATCTTCAATAGTTAAACCATAAATATCAAATATATGCATAGAGCCATAAATATATAACTACTGTGAAAAGATATTCATTTATTATCTATTTTTATATCATACAAATGAGTCAAAATGGGTTTTTGTGTGGGTCTGGCCCATTGGAGAGTGTCAATTTGATGCTTGCATGGCACCAAATTCCCCATATCTGTGTTTGTGACTGTAGTAAACACCTGACTTCAAGAAGAAAAATGTTTTCCTGGAATAAATCTTTGGCTAAACAAAATTTCCAAGAAAGGGAAATAAAGTAGAGGAAAAAACAAACAGTTGAGCCGTAAACACATACATTCACTGCAGTTTACAGTCAGCATAATACACCCTTCACAACCCATTTGACTTAAGAAGTGAAACAGGATATTCAGAAAGAAAAAAGCTTGTATCGATTTTGTTCTTCAAGAATTGATTGATTGGATCATGAAAAATGGGTGTTCCGATCTAAAAATGCATTATGTAACATACATAACTTTTGTAACATACGTTATGTAACATAACGTAACTAGTACGTGCTAACTGCTAAAACTTACTGGCCATAAAGACTTTTATTAGGATAGTAAACATCAGTTTTGATTATCATGTTAAACTCTGGTACTGTATATTGACACAACCCATACAATACAGACCTGCTGCCCTCATTTGATGCTTGTGCTTTCAGCAAAGAACAAACACACTACTTCATTTTAAGCCATCTAGCAGAGCCTTGTCTCACCAGAGACATCCAGAATAAACGTGGCGGTGTTTTCCCCGATCTTATTGGCAGCCATGCAGACATACTCTCCAAAATCACTCCTGGTCACTGCAGAGATGGTGAGCTCACTCTTATCAGAGTTGTATTTGTGACGGGAGTCGTCAGAGGTGGAAGGGCTGAGTGGAAAGATGCAGAAACACAGTCTGTTTGCACTATTGTTCATTAATACAACGCAAATATACTCATGAGAGGAAAACTAACAACTAAGAGACAAAAGGAAACTCCAAATATACAAAACACCAAGATGGACTCTAAAGGTCTTTGCACACTGAGTCTGAAATTTTCGCATGCGTTTTTCCGTTTTTTCGTATTCCCCATCCTTTCCTATCAAAATGCATGCTACAGATGCGAAAACGCAGAAAATCTAACCTGATCCGAATTTTTTTTGACGGACGAAAGTTTCGGAGGCAGTGTGCAAACGTGATTGACACAACGTGAGGTCGTATTTATTTTTTAACGTGCAAAAATTTTGGACAAAAATTTCGGACTCAGTGTGCAATGACCTTCAGACTAAAGATTATGTGTAAACACATGCCGTATAAGCTCTGTTCCAAACATTAGTGAGCTGCCTTGCCGTCTACAACTGATTTCAATCAAATCTGGCATTAGTATGATTCTAAACTTTTTTTATTTCTTATTTTTTATGGTAATTTGTTATTTCTTATGCATCGCTTTTATGTAAAGCATTTTGAACAGCCATTGTGTATGAAATGTACAATGTACATAAACTTGCCTTGCCTTAGAAATCGGCCTAAAGAAGGTCTCTTAAAAGGCAGAAAACAGCTTGTCAGTAATACCTATTATGCTGCCTATGTAGATAGCTCACTAGATTTTGAAATGGAGCCATAGCAGTAGTCAGGATGGATTATTTGCATGTAACATGTAAGAACTAGAACTTTTAACTTCAAAAGCAGACTCACAAATATAAAAAGACTGAGACTAAGGATTATAGGTAAGCATGAAGAAAATATTATAGCATCTACTATTGATATACATACACTATCCATGAAATATTTGGACGGGGTACTCCTTTGACCAGGCAGGCTATAGACACAGTTGTGTTGGGTCCAGCAGAAACACTTTGTCTGTCCTGACGAATCAGGACGGTCGGTGGCTCTGGAGAATAGGATGAGTAAAGCAGATATTAAGAGGATATATTCAGCCTGACCACATTAAAAACAAAAATGATTCATTCCTCTAAGTCCTCACCATTAACAACAACTGTGATCTCGAGTTCCCTTTTTACTGGGCGTCCCTTGATCCTGCCTTCACAAATGTAGGTTCCACTGTCTTCCTGCTGAATTCCCAGAATCTGCAGAGACTTATCTGGCAGGATTCTGAGATGACCCCGTCCTGTACAAAGAGAAAATGGTAAAGAGAAGGTAGAGTGTGAGAAATGTCAAAAATGCAATAGTATTACTTTAGATTCATGAGACAAAGCCTTTAAAAGCCCACACGTACACTCTTAAAAGGCCAGTTCACCTCAAAACCAAAAGTTGTATCATTATCTAGCAAAAGAGGCTCACTGGAAAAACATGCTCTCCAAAAATTTTTATTTCATGCTTGCTTTTGTTAATAGCTAATTGTAGGTAGTAGAGGTTTTTTGTAGAGCATTTTCAACGCCATTCACCAGACATTTCATTTTTCGAACTGCAGCGATACAATCAACAACCAATGTAATAAAACATAGTCAGATTCACATTCATCTGTTTTGGATAAAACTGAACATACTTTTTGCTGCACTGGGCATTTCACTTTGAAAGTGTTGTGAAATTTGCAAAAAGGAACGGAATGAAACATGTTAGCGAACGTGACTCATTAGACTCATTATCCACTCATTAGACACTTCAAAGTGTTTGCAATATGTTAACACTGAATGTAATAAAACGCTGCCAGATTCACGCTCATCGGTTGGAATTTAGCGCCAATCACTGGACATTTCACACTGAAAGTGCTGTGAGACATGTAAGGACCAACATAATATCACTAAGTAGAAATGTCGCCACAGGTACATTTTTCCAAAGAGACCTCATATAATTCCAAACCCTGTGGAACACAAAAGGAGAAATGTGAGTAAATAATAATAGACTTTTCATTTTGGGGTGAACTGTCCCAATAAGGTTGTCAATGGTGGCATTTACTTGAAATGGGGCAGGGCTTGATGTTTTGGAGCTGTTTCTTTTGGCCTCACCGTCAGACAGGAAGAAAAAACACTAAACCAGGGGTCACCAAACTTGTTCCTGGAGGGCCGGTGTCCTGCAGAGTTTAGCTCCAACCGTAATCAAACACACCTGAACCAGCTAATCAAGGTCTTGCTTGGTATACTTGAAACTTCAAGGCAGGTGTGTTGAGGCAA
>JAFVLL020002021.1:39624-52979 GCA_021397915.2 Tor tambroides
AACTAATCAAGGTCTTGCTTGGTATACTTGAAACTTCAAGGCAGGTGTGTTGAGGCAAGTTGGAGCTAAACTCTGCAGGACACTGGCCCTCCAGGACCGAGTGTGGTGACCCCTGCACTAAACCAAACTGTTAACAGATGTTTCCCAACTTCTAGCAAGAAACAGCTCTCGATTTGATTGCAAATCGGTCAGAAATCGAATGCACAGGCCCCTCCCACCCCATCGCCGGATCGTCCACCATCGCCATCCTGCCACTCTGCCATCTACAGGCATCATTGATAGCTAGGAAGGTGAGGAGACCTCTATACCACATAAAAGAGCAGAGGAACCTGCAGCATGGCCATCCCCCCTACCGTCATCATTCACGATGTGATCGTTCCGTAACCAGTGGATCTCCACCGCAGGCTTCCCAGACACCACGCAGGGAATGGTCACTGTCTGGTTCACCAGAAATTCATGGTACGACCGTGTGCTGCCAAAGTCTGGTGTTTCTGATTGTTGGACAAAATTTCACATGAGAATTATTCACAAATTTTGTGAATTCAAAAGTAAATGTGCTCAGGAACATATGAGTCTTCAGGAACAAGAACCAGAAGAAGGGAACCTACGGTAGACATAGACCTGGTAGTTCATCTTCTTTGTGCTGTGTTCATTTTCAAACACGCAGCTATAGATTCCAGCATCATCTAATTCAACGTTCCTCAAGGTCAGTTTACTTGAGGACTCATCAATTTTCTCGACTACATGGCGATCTTTATCAACGTCTTCATCACCTTTCAACCAACTAAATTCTCCCTCTGAATCAGCTGAACCATGCAACAGAACATAGAAAAGAAAAAATAATTTTCACTCTTCACAATACACGTTTCAAAACATCTTTCCAAAAACAACTTGTTTCAGGGTTGCAATTAGGAAGCATTCTGTTATCAGCCAGAGATGTCAGTTCCAAGTACTAAACACACCAACCTTTGCACAAGAGCAGAGTTTCATCTCCCACCGGCACATCTGGGTCACTACTGATGATGTCTAATTTAGCATCTAAAATTAAAGAAAACACATAACCAAAAATGATTAACAAATGAGCTCTATACTCTTAAAAATAAAAAATTCCAAAGGGTCCCAAAAATTCTGGTTTCCCCAAAGAACATTTCGGATGATTTTTTTTCGGTTGTGCAAAGAACATTTTAAAACACGATTTTAAAATCTATAAAGAACCTTTTCTGCAATGCAGAGGTTCCATGGATATCAAAGGTTCTTCATGGAACCATATTTGTGTTTTAATCAAGTCAGCTTTAATTCTGAATTTTTTTTTTTTTTTACACCAAAGGATTGTTTTATTGCATTACTACCACAAATAGCTTTGCTACTAATATTGGCTTACAGATGAGGAAAAGAGTAAATGGACATTGGAAATGACTGGCTTCCCTTGCAAAGCAATATTTCTTCCTGTATAAGCGATCAAAGACATCCAGCTACAAAGAACAGAGCAACACGGTTTTCTTTTCAAAGGCAAACATTCTCCTTCACATGAGAAAGGGATATTGTAAGTAATCTGCATATATATGTATTTTTTGTTTTCATAGCAAGAGAAAAAAGCATCAGTTAAAAAATAGGTAAATAAACAATTCAATAAATATATTTAGTAATAAAAAGAGAAAAATAAACAGCAGATAACAACAACAAATAGGATAAATTAGAATTATATACAGATGAAATATATTTTAATAAAATGTATATGTACACTTGAGATAAAAATTGTAGATTAACAAATCATAAAACCCTATAATATTGTACATATATTTGACTATTTACATGCAAATGTCTGAAAATGCTCATTTTGGATGTAATACAAATTTTTCATCACAAATGATATTGTCCGCACAGAAATATGAGTGAAAACTTTATATTAAAATGTAATGTTAAAATTTGCTTTGTTTAAAATTCAAATTGTATAATAAATCCCATAATTCCAAATAAAAAATAATAAATAATATTGTATATGTGGTGGCTATATTTATATACACATTTCTGAAAATGTGAATATTTTTCTGATGTCATATAAAACAACCTAACAGAGAAATTAAATACAGTCAAATATTAGGAAAGTGAATTCCTGCTTACCTATTAGAGTTGAGCATATAAGAAGGAGTCCACACAGCCTGAGCATCATCATGCTTGCAGTCATCTCTTCCAGAGCACCTCTCTTGAAATCTGACAGGCAACGTGTTCCCCATGATTTTATATGCTATGACAGAGACAGACAGGAACCTGGTTATCTGCAGGATCTGACTCCAAAACTCCCGATGCTTCATTCAGACGATGAAGCGCAGGGATGCGGAGACGCGCTCCGCCGTACAGACGCCAGCGGCCCTCCCCTCCTGCGCACCGGATGAAACGAGCCCTGCCGTCCCCTGACACTTGATGGAGGAAGATATTTTTATCTCACGATCTTGCATTTTATTGAAGATGATTGAAAACATGTGGAAGATAAAGAAACGCATGCACATAGGCTACACGTCACTGAATAAAAGAAAAAGGGAATAAATTATTTATTAATTATGAATTATTATTTATTTATTATTTATTTTCAGTGGCTACGTAATAAATATTTATTTATATTATTATAGCAAAAAGTATATACTTTAAATGTGTAATACTAATAAATCACTGACAAATAAACAAACAAACAAACAAAAAAGAATAACTTAAGTTACATAACAGCTCGTTTTGCTGCTTGATTTTGCAAACTGGTGTTTCTTACCATATTATTTTAATGTATTATCTTAATAATAAACACACTGGTTTTTGTAGTGGAAACCGTTTTACCGTTTACTGCACTTCGTTATTCTTCTCGTTTTTTCCCTATAATGGCTAATGAAACGGAAGTCTCGCACATTCACATAAAATCAGCTTACTTCCGCGCTGAAAAGTAAGGTGGAAATCAGACTATAGAATTAAAAAAAATATATATGAAAAAAGCAGATTTGTGAAAAAAACAGAGGGGGAATGCTTTTGAAAACTTTTTTCTCTCTCCATAGGTGGAAGGTAATAACCTAATGTTAGTGTAATCTGTTAATAACGCACATCATAAACCCTTCTTTTTAGGCAAGTAGGCCTAATGTAGCCTAAAATGGGTGTTATGTCATGAAATGTTTTTAAATATGATGTGATCACAATATATTAAAAACATTGTAGGCTATGTTAGGCCTATTAATTGTAATGATTTCATTTCCACTGTTATTCAAGCAACGAATACATTTTAGGCAGAGAAAGCGGGACTTTCGGGAGAAATAATGGGACTTTGCATATACCATTACTTGGGGTCGGCAACCTATGGCTCGTACAATAATTAAAAATGGCCAAACTGTCCCCCCTAATATTTGAAATTCTTGCACTAATATGCTGCACTCCCGCTTGTTGTTAGGATGACAAAAAGCTTTAAAAGTTACATTATCAGCCTGGTCTGCCACAGCAGTCGTTAATGTCAAAATAATTGAGCTGGCCAATCAAATCAAAGTAGGTGGGGTTTACTGTTCACAGAAGCAGAGCACGAATTCCAGCGGGAAAAAAGAGCGAGGTAAGATGGAAATTTGCAAAATGCTAATCATTTAATATTAGTCAACTGTTAAAACTGTTAAATGACTGACTGACAGCTATATCCGGTGATGCAAACTAGCCTACTTTTGTCTCAAATATGGCTGAGAGAAAGAGAGAGATGAAAGTTTTGTGTTTGAATTAAGTTACCTGCATTGAAACATTGAAACTGAGTTTAGTTCAAAAACATGAATTTTGTGACTCTCTCCATTTAATAATACCGTTTAATGCCTCGATGAACCACGAGACAAACTTCTCTCGGCTCAGAAGGAAGTGAACTGAGTGAGGGACTTAATATAGGAACATACATTGAGTTAAGACAAAAACAAACAGCCATAACATGACATAAATCGCAAAGATTGCACACAAAATGACAACATACCTGCATAAATGGGAAACATGTTGAAAACATGAATTTTGTGACTCTCTCCATTTAATAATACCTGTTGGCAAATGGAGAGTGTATAAGCATGTTAATATGCACTAATCTCACTCACAATCACAATCATTCACAAATATATTTTCATAATCCCACATCTCAAAGTATGTTTAACAGAGCAAGAAACAGCTTCAGTTCAAAATATGTCATCAAATGTCAGTAATATTACTATTTAATGCCTCGATGAACCACAAGACAAACTTCTCTTGGCTCAGAAGGAAGTGAACTGAGAACAAGGAAATACTTTTAAAGGGACAATGCATTTCTTTAACAAATCTTGAAACTCATAAACATCTTAACTCAAAACAAGAAAACACAATCATATTAAAGGGATACTCCACCCCAAAATGAAAATTTTGCGCCATTTTGGAGAGCATCCGATGGACGCAAAGTGCGTACGCTATTCTTGCATCAGTAACGCATGGATACGCGGTTTCCATTCAAATCAAAGCGTAAATAAACGTACAATACGTATCCATGCATTACTGATGACAGAGAATAGCATACGCACTTTGTGTCCAGAGGATACTCTCCAAAATGGCGCTACGCTGACACAGAGAGACACAGAGAAGAGGAGACAATGTTACAAATGTCGCTATTTTTATTTTCGCGTACAAAAAGTATTCTCGTTGCTTCACAAAACTAGATTGGAACCACTGATGGCAGATAGACTATTTTGACGATGTTTTTTTTATACTTTTCTGTGCCTTGACAGTGCAATTTACTTGGCAGTCAATGGGACAGTCACAAGCCTCCCGGTTTTCATCCAAAATATCTTAAATTGTGTTCCGAGGACGAACAAAGCTTTTACGGATTTGGAACGACATGGGGGTAAGTGATTAATGACAAAATTTTCATTTTGGGGTGGAGTATCCCTTTAAAGAAACAAAATTACATTTATACTCAACAGGAAAAAGGGAATTTTGAGTGGAAATAATATAGCCTAACCAAAATATACGAGGAAGCGCTGACAAGTTTCTGTGATCCTGAATGTTTCTTTGTGTGCACCGGGCGATCTACAATCTCTGTTTCAAATCGAATCCTTGTCCTACACGCAATGGACGCTTTTTACATTTACGAGTTTCTCTGAAGCAGAAGTCGTCAAAGTAAACGTCTATAGCAGTATAGAGATATTTTTGTGTTTCCATTTGATCAAATTCTACAGGATTTACAATGCAGATGATCGCTGAAACACAGTCTGTGAAAAGGGTCCATGTGCTGTGGACAATATTAACCATTAAGAGCATGCATGGATCTGCACTTTCAGTTTCCTCCAGAAAAAGTAAACTTTCCGGGTACCTCTGGGATAATCACTTCAGAAGGCCTACTACAATTTGGGATACACGAATTCTAATTTCAAATGCTATTTAGGGCTAATATTATATAAATTGGATGCCACAAGAGATCATGAATTAAGACTGCGAAAAAAAGCAAACTTGCCGACTAACCAAACCGCTTAATAGCTGCAAAATAACACATTTCCATTCGTGAGAGAAAACCCAAATGTTTCAGCTTTAAAAAAACACACCCCTTGTGCCAGGCACATCTGCATCTTGTCTGGAACTATACATTTTTTTATATGAAATATTTATCATAAACCATTTATGAAGATTAAATCTGGTCAAGCCTTGAAGATGGTGACACGACTACTATATATCAGTAAATAGTTTTTAACTCATACACAAATGTGTTTTCTCTATGTGTGAATTAGAAAGAATTCTATCCTCTAAGCTAAAATTGTGTCATATTTTTGCTTGTTTGATTAAAAATGACATACATTTAATTCTAATCTATTTGTCTAATCTATTAATCAATGTAATGGTATGGATTAATATAATGAAAGTGTGAAAATTCTGTAGTGACCAAAAAAAGGAGTGTTCAACAAATCAGAAATGAAATTCAATGAGTTACAGTCCATTACAATGATGAAAGTCTTCATCCTAACACAAGCATGTCTTCCTAAAGGATGCAATGATTACAGTCACGTATTGTAGTAGTGTAATCAGCAGATGAGATGGTTTATAAACAAACAAAAGGTTATTTTTGTCTTTAGCAGAACAATCCACGTCAGTAGTTTGACTCACCTGCTCTGATAAATTAGAGCTCAGCACGTTTGCGTGCAGAAAACAATAGCCGTTGTTTTAGCCCCATGGGATGTACCCTCACGTATCAGTGCTCACCAATGAATTTTGGCTGATTTTGGCTAATTTGTCTAAGTAATTTAATGCATTAAAAAAAAAACATCAAAGCACTTTACTGAAAACAGATCAAACTTACATGACGATTTTCATTTTGGTTACAATATGTACAATAGCCAACAAAACTAAACATTTATTCTAGCAAGATATTTTAGAATATGTGTAGAAACATCTTTTTTTATAATATTTTATAGAATGTTTATTAAATATTAAGTTTTATTTACAGGAACATTTATAAAACAAAGGTCAGAATCAAACTTATGTAGGCTTGACAAAGCATTGCATACATGTTTAAGAATGTTGAAAATGACAGAGAAAGCAATATTTTTTTATAAAGCTTTGTAATATAAAAGTTCAGGCCAGATTTTGTGGTTGTACAAAATAATTTAGATAAAAATATTAAATCACTGATATTATATATATATTGATAATTTGATAAATAAAACTAACGCTGACAAAATTACAGAGTGGTGTGTTTTGAATGGTGTACATTAGCAACACAAAGGTCATGGAATCATCCAGGTAACACATGATAAAAGTTTCCCTGAATGACAGAAGAAAGGTGATGGTCAAGGTCAACATGACTGATAAGTGGCAAGTTTACTGCCTGCTATTCTCACTCTGATATGTTTTCAAGGCAAGAGCAAACGATAAATCAGTCAGAAAGATTGACATGAAATCTCCACTTTACTGATGTGAATAATTCTCTGTCTTTCTGTAAAGCATGAGCATCTTCAATTACTCCAATTGCTCTGTGACCTATATAAGAAGTTTCATAATGCTCCGCTGTGGAGCGCGTCTGCTTTTTGGCAGTGATTGAGCACAATCTAAATGGGTTTATCTGGTGGTAATGGTTTATTTAACTGGAAATAAAGTGAAATCAACATCAATCACAGCACAGAGCAGTCGAGGATGCAGAAGCTATGATGCAAGACCTTATCTTCAACGTCAAAGGTAGGGGAAAATTGAATTCATTTTAAGACCTTATCTTTCAAAATAAAAAGCCTCATCCCCCTGAGTATGAACATCCTGGAAATTGGGCATTTTGGGATCCAAAATAAAGTAGCAGTTAGCATCCAAATCACTTCACAATAGTAATTTTAGTGGGAAGATTATCAATGAATAGCATAATTTTAGTCTGTTTTCATACGACACTTCCAAAAAAAAATAAAAAAAATCTGTAAAAATAGAGATATTATGGGATTTTCCCATACGTATACAGAGTTATGTCTGGAAGTGTCCATAAAATTAATTGATAATGTCCTGGCAGAAAATTACCACTACAACAGTAAAAGACTAGAAAAAATGCTACAGTAAAAATATATTTTACAGTAAAAGATTTACAGATTTTACAGTAAAATACTGTTAAATTAACCTCTTTTTTAAGTGTTGAAGAACAAGTGGAAAAAAATGACATTTCGAGAATGGTGGTTTTCGATTAAAATAACTATTTTTCCTATATCATTTATTAAGGTTTTATTAGGGTTACATCTTATGCTGTTAAATTAATATTTATGGCATTATTTTAATGAGCTTTCATCTATTATCTATCTATTATCTCATCTATTATGTAGCTTTAATCATTACCACCTGTTTAAAGGAACAGGCAACACTTTAGTTTAGGAACCAATTCTCACTACAAACTTGTTGTTTATTTACATGCATATTATAGCATATTGGCTGTTTATTGGTACTTATAAAGCACGTACAGTATTAATGCCTTATTCTGTATGACCATATTTTAGATCCCTTAATCCTACCCCTAAACTTAACAACTGCCTTACTAACTATTAATAAGCAGCAAATTAGGACTTTATTGAGACAAATGTTGTAGTTAATAGTTGAATTGAACCTTAATATAAAGTGTGACCAAGAAACTATATGTTATTGAAATAGAAACCATTTTAACCATAAAACCTATAATGTTGCTACCATAATTTTTCTGGCCACCACAACTGAAATTGTTTCACAGATTTTTGCACTGTATTAGACTACTTCTATGGTGCTTTATTCGCTCTTTTTTATATAAAAAAAACTTGTTTCTTTTGTGTTTCACAAATGAAACAACACTGAAGGGTGAGTAAATTTATTTTTGACAGAACTGTTCTTTGAAACCCATTCCAAACACTCTCGGTATAGCAACAAAAGCACTATACAGTCTGGTTTGCCACCAACTGCGAGATCTGTGCCACTCCTGTTCTCTCGGAGAGACCTCCACACCTCTGACCTTATCAGCAATGAGGCCAACTGGCAAGCACGGCTTCCCACCACCTCGATGCTTGATAGCAGGTCAATCAGAGGCAATGCATGGTCTCATGCAATGGTCCTTTGGGCCTCTGGGAACGAGTCCACCCATTTAGGACCTCATATCAGCATGATAATCGGCCCCACTCATTTTCTTTCATTATGAGGGAGCATGTTCTTTCAAAGCTGGGCAGTAGGAGATGAAAAGAAGGTTATTTTTTTGTCTTTTTTCCAACACTTCTCTACATTTTAGTGCATTTTAGGCCTTGATTATAATGTCTTTTCGGTTTGAATAGGATCTCACAGAAGCTCGGATGATCTGTTGTACATGTCCCAAGCATTTGCCAAATCTCCAGAGTGAAGGAACTTCCCTTTTAAGACCCCTAAAACAATGAGCCCACACCCACCAGTTTGGGGATGCCACACGACGCCAGCTCCCAGAAGTGTAGACCAGCACTGTTCCCGTCTTTGTCCTTCTCTCAGCCTAGTAAACAAACAATAGTTGCACAGACAATGGGGTGTTAGTCTGGAGCCAGTAGCGTAGTGCTGACATATAATAAAAACACGCTAGTAAGAAACGCACACGTAAACACGCACGCAGACGCTCAGGTTATTGTTTGAGACAGCTGCGCTGGGCGTGAACATATGCTTCAGGAAGAGCAGGCAGACGCCAGATGAACTCTTGCGATATCTGCACACACAGCCTCAAATTACATTCGCAAACATACGGATTCCATAAAGACAGTGGGTAGATGTCATAAATGGAATGATAGTCATTATTTAATTTTATTGGGTTAGCAAAATCCTTAACTTGAAAGCAAATTTGTAGTTTATCGAGCTGTCAGGATACATCCAGCAAGCTGTTCTATCTTAGAGTAGATATTTTTCAACTGATTGAACAAAAATTTCTTGTAGTGGACAATCATATCCTAAATATAAACCCATGGATTTCTATTGAAAAATATAGCTCAGAAATGTAATTTCCAGAAAAGGGAGGAAAAATGAAATTAATAAAATAAATTAACATTTGTCAGAATGATAAGGTTTCTATTGGAAACTATAGCTCAGAAATTTTAGCTTTTTTACTTTACTTATAAAGAAATGAAAAGAAAAGATAAAAGAAAAGAATGCATATTTATCAAAATGATTGTGGTTCTAAAAATCACCTATGGTTTCTATTGAAAACTATAGCTCAGAAATATAATTTCCAAAAATGTTAAATAAATAAATAAATAAATGTATATTTATCAGAATGATTAGGTTTCTACTTTCTAGGTTTTGAGAAAATATAGCTCAGAATTTTTTTTGCCCCCAAGGCCCCCCTGTAAGGAAATATTCCAGGGTGAGACTTTTTGACGTAAGAAAAGCATAAAAGTGATTCAAAACAGCTTTTGCCATTGTAGTAAATTCACATTCATAGCAAACATATTAGAGTTGAAAACATATCTAAAATCTAAGGAGGTGAAAGGGGTTCATGTTATAGTTCTACATAGCACAGGTGACAGGTGCTAAATAGCACTTAAAGTGGTTCCCCTATGATTACAAGCCAATTAACCACCATTTAGCACCATTTTTTTAGAGTGTGTAATTACCATGATTATGCAAAAAAAAATAATTATATTCCAATTTATATTTTTTTGATATTTGAACACTTTAAACTTCAGAACCAAAGCAACTTATTTTTGTGATATAAAACTTCAAAGAATAGTAATAAAAAATAAAAAAAACAATTCTGGCATCATTAACTGAAAAAGAGCAGCATGGACATTCTTCAAAACATCTCTTTTGCATTCTATGGGAGAGAAAAGTTTACAAAGACATGAGGGTTTGTACATTATGACAAAATGTTCCTTTCTGAGGTGCACTACCTTTTAAAACTATGCACTGATGAGATTAACAGTAGTCTAAACATTCAAACATATGTATAGTGCACTACTCCGTTTGTTTACAGTTAATAGAAACTTCCGCCACTTGGCACTGAAGCCCATCTAAATTTCACTAAAGGATATCTATAAAGAATACACTTTGTAGTTCAAAATAGACAAGGCAGCTATATATAGTTTCCTAGCATGTCATTTGTGTATTAGAGGAAGGAAGGTGTCCTCTCTTACTACAGTGTATTTATGACGTACAGCGGACAGTCAAGGACAAAATATCTGGCTTGAAACTGGGAGCGCAAAGGTCACTGTAAACTTTAACTTTCACTATGATTAGAAATAGTTTATAATATTTCCCAATATCACTATAAATTAAACAAACACGAAAAGGAAAGGCAATTTTGAATGTTACGGCTTTTAGGTTATTGCACTTTATCAACACAGCATTTATAAGACTAGTAAAGTTTATGGTTTTAGAATAAAGCCTTTGTTCCTCTGACGTCAGTGTCACTGCCACTGCTCGTCTCTGCCATGCTGTTGGAGTTGTTATATTTACGTATGCGCATTAGTGCGTAGTCAAAACAAAGGTGGGGTGGCCATCTGATTGAATGTAAAGACTCGGCTTATCACTCAGGTGAAGATAATCATTCAGACAATAGCAGGAAGACCACAGCATTTCAGCACTAGTAAATAAAACCACACGAATAAATATGAACAGGACTAATGAATGCCACAGAAGAGTAAATACTGAGCTAACAATAAGATGTAGCAGACTGGTTATGATGTTGTTAAAAATAGTTCAGTGTCCGTATTATTAATGGAATGCCGGCAGAAATTTGATGCAAAAGGCAGCTTGAATAGTTTCTAAGGGGGCACGTCTCCTGTATTTTTATTTTCTGTTTTCACTTTAATTTTAGTAACATTTTAGTAATTTAGTTGTGTGTTTTTGTCATTTTTATTCATTTTTTTGGGATGTCTATAAAAATATAAAAAAATAAATACATAAAACAGTTTTTGCCTATAGTGTCTTACCATTTTCTTAATAACTCAGTCTTGATGTCCTCATGAAATTTCACAAAGCGTAAAATATCAATAAAATATATTTTTCAAAAAAAAAAATCCATTTGTTTCTTATACAACAAAAATCATATTTAAACTATCGTTTGGAGACATATTTATTTCAGGTTTAATTTATTATATGAGAATTTGAACATTTGCACACAAGTTGACTGTGACTTTTGGCAAATGAACTGGCTACTGTCATGTGTTATTATTATTATAATTTTTTTTTTTTTTTTTACAAAAATAAATAAAATACCTAAAAAATGTGTGTAGGTCTGTTTAGCCTAAAAAGTTTTGGTTTAACACTAACCTTTTTATGCATGCATAGATGTAATAATTTCTCTCTTTTTGTAAAAACAGTCTAAAAAGACTCCAAAAATTTATGTAATGACTTGTAGGAGCTTCTGATTAGCCAGTTGTCATAATTACAGGTGATTTGGGAGTCCACTATGTAAGTGAGTAAATCCAGAAAAAAAATCATTTTATTTAAGTAATTTTTTCCCCCAGTTACAAGTATCTACAAAAATATGTACAAGTATAAAAATCCCATTGCAAATTTGTGGACTGCAAAAAGTGCATATGGATGATTGTTGATGAAAACTGATGATTCAACTTAAGCACTTAAAAGTCAATGACGGCAAATATTAAATGTATGAAAACTGAAAGTCTGTTAATAAAAGCTGAAATAAAGTTTCTTAGTGATTATGGAATCAGCTAATGGAATTAGAGGCTTTAATTTAACACAGGAAGTCATCATGAAATGTGCATGGTTGTGAAAAACTGAGTTTGAATGCCTTTAACCTAAGTTTATGTAAACCTTTAGCCTCAGTTGTATACTAACAAGTCACTGGATGATGACAGAATATTTACACAACTTTACAAACATGACCTTTAATGCTGTCTTTAACAGACTGCTGTCATTGAGTGGACTGGCTATTGGTCATGAGGTCTGTGATGGTCTGCAATGTTTTAACCCTTCAGTAGCCAGTCTGAATTCAATGCATGATGATGCATCAGGACCCCCAGATTCCTTAATTGTCAGGCATATTACAAAGACTATATGCTTTGTTTGCTGAAGGTAATATTTGCACAAAGCATGAGGCCTACATCTTATAGTGCCTTTGAATCAAACTAAGTTCAAAGTCTGGATTTATTAATCTTTCATCCTACATGCAGCTGGCAAATACAAACCCATTTGCTTGTCTTTGCAAGTGGTATATCAGTAAACCTGTGACCTGGTGAAAGTCCTCTGTGCTGCTACTGTGGACTTCCACTAGCCTGTATTTAAAAGAAAAAGAAAGCCCAATTAAAAACCCACAATGCAATGTTTCTTCAGAGGCCACCCACACGTCCAGGCAAAGAGATCTCAGAATAGCAAAGAAAAATAAACTTAATTGGCCAGATCAGGAAACTACAGCACTACGACACATGCTGACCCAGATAACAACACATAAAAACAAGCCTGAAATAACCTTCGGTCAATTTCTCTGTGTTTATCTGGAACACTTTTCTAAATTAGCAACTGCAGCATGTTTTTGTTATTATTATTATTATTATTTTTTACGAAAATAAAAAGCCTAAAAAAGTTGGTGTAGGTTTGTTTAGCCTACAAAAGTTTGTTTTGAGGGGAGTCTTGTGTTAACTTGAACCCTTTTATGCATATAAATGCATATAATAATTTCCTTTTTTAAAAGACTTACACTACCTTTCAAGTAAAAACAGCAATTTTCTGAAATAGTATTACAATATCAAATTTTCTATTTGAATGCATTTTAAAATGTAATTTATTCCTGTGATGTCAGAACTGAATTTTCAGCATCATTACTCCAGTCTTCAGTGTCACATGATCCTTCAGAAATCATTCTAATATGCTGATTTTGCTGCTCAAGTAACATGTCTATTAGTATCAATGTTGAAAACAACTGTGTTGCTTTATATGTT
>JAFVLL020002023.1:0-24479 GCA_021397915.2 Tor tambroides
GTACATTGATTTTCAGAATAAATATTTAAAATATTACAAGTTTAAGATCAGCAAATATAGAAAATGTTAAATTTAAAGTGTTCTATGAAAATAAAGTTTAACAAAAAAAAATTCCTATTTTTTGTTTTCTTTCTCAGCTTGAAATGTACCCCCAATTCTAGAATGACCCATATATATAATTTCACTTCCATACACTGTAATTTTTTATATATATATATATATATATATATATATATATATATATATGCCTATAATATGGCAAGTAGTAGGCTAAATATGCGCATTTATTCTCAGGGTTTTGTGACAGAGCCCTGACACTCCTGTTTTGTCTTTTTCTTGTGAGCGTGCGGTCTCGAGTGTGCTCGAGCTGCACGCTCTTGTCTGTGTGCTTTGTTTCATGTTTGGAGCGTGGCACTCATTAAAACTGAGAGGGGATTGGGCCTTTTCTGTGATTGCCCCTAAATTGTGGAATAGTCTTGTATATCAGAACTGATAAACCATTGTCTAAGTTAGACAATCGCTAAGTTAAAACCCCATCTGTTTTCTCTGGCTTTTAATGTATTATAGATATTTTAATTTATTTTCTTTAAATTGTTTTGGTTTGTCTTGCTTTGAATGTTGTTCTAAGTGCATTAATGTAAAGCACTTTGGTCAACTTTAAGTTTTTTTTAAACTGTGCTCTAGAAATAAATTGACATTGACATTGACTCATGTCTTGTTTGGTTTCGGTTCTGTGCTCGTGTTTGGACACTCATGCTCCATCTTGTCTTTCATGTGAGCGCACAAGCTGTGTGTTCATTCACTTGCCGTGCACTCTTGTCTTGTGAGTGCTTGGTTTATGTTTTCATTGTCCTGTTTTGTGCTAACACGTAGTCGTTAGTTAGTCATTAGTTCATGTTATGTTTTGTGTGAACACGCAGCTTATGAGTTTCTCATAGTTGCGTGTTCATGTCTTGTTTTGTGTGAGCACATGGCTTGTGAATGCTTTCATTGGCCATGTGCTTGCGTTTTTGTTTTGTGTAAGCACATTGTTATGTTTGTTTCTGTGTGTCATGTGCTCTCATGTCTATTGTCTAAACCTGGCCACCTCGTTACCTGATTATTGGTTCAGTTAGTTGTTCCACCTGTGTTTCCCTTGTTATCTGCCTTGTTTGCTCCCTATTTATTCTCCTTGTGTTTGCAGTCCTGTGCCAGTTTGTTATTGCATGTTTCTAGTCGTGTTCCTTGCCTGTTCCTGTCCCAGCTTAGCCTGTCAAGTTGCCAGCTGTGTTTTTCCCCCATGGGGTAAATTTAGTTATTTGTTTTGTTCATTTTTTTACTAAATAAAACCAATTCATACCTGCAATTGTGTCCTCGCCTCATCACTTCCCGAACCCTGATACATATTGGGGTAAGATGGAAACTTGACAGTGAGAGGAATATTTCAAAACTATGTGTTAGATTATGTTAAACTCGCTGCCAAATATGTAAAACTATCTTTAAATACCCTACCTGATATATTTTTTCAGCATTGATAGTATTAAGAACCATTATTGATAACTGAGCACCAATAAGTAGTGTATTGTAGAGTAAATATTTAAATAGAATATACTGATTAACAACAACATTAAAACCACTGACAGGTGAAGCGAATAACACTAACTATAACAAGTGTTATAACTATAATAAGTGTTAATAACTAGCAAGTGAACAGTCAGATCTTGAATTTCATGTATTAGAAGCAGGTAAATGGGCAAGTGAAAAGATCTGTGTGACTTTGACAAGGGCTAAATAGTGATAGATGACTGTGTCACAGCATTTCCAAAACGGTAAGACTTGTGGGGTGTTCCGAGTATGCAGGTTAGTGCCTACCAAAAGTTCAAGAAAGAAAAACTATGTGTCAGCACAGAGAACATTACAGTTTGCTGAGTATGGGGCTGCATAGCAGCAAACCAGTCAAGAGTAGCCATGATTATTCCTGTTCACCACTGAAAGCGACAATGGGCATGGACCAGGACTGGACCATGGAGCAATGGAAGAAGGTTACCTGGCCTGATGAATCACATTTTGGTGATCAGGTGAATGGCCGGGGGCACATACATCATTTACCTGGGGAAGAGCTGGCAGCAGGATGCACTATGGGAATAAGGCAGGCCTGTTGGAAAACTTTAATCCCTGCCATTCATGTGGATGTTACTTTGACATGACCCACTTACCTACAGATTGGCTTTTTTCAGCAGGATAATGCACTGTGTGTCACACAGCAAAAATTGTTCAGGAAATTTTTAAGGATGTGTTGCTTGGCCTCCAAATTACCCAGTATCTATGGGATGTGCTGGACCAACAAATCCAATCCAGGGAGACTCCTCCTCATAGCTTGCAAGATTTAAAGGATCTGCTGCTAATATCTTTGTGCCAGATACCACATATGTTTAGAAATCCTGTAGAGGACATACCTTCATGCATCAGAGCTGTTTTGCCAACACGAGAGGGACCTAGACAATATTAGGCAGGTAGTTTTAATATTGTGGCCGATCAGTGTATATAGTGATGCTGGAATTTTCATATTAGACGACAGGAATCTATTCTTTGGTCTTACAGTTTTGAATGACATCTTTAAAACCAACAATGATAACCACTGCTAGAGAAACCACACATTTGTATAGCTGGATATTTGACTCAAAATGTTCTAGCTATTGAGATACAGCCCTTGTTAAAATGTCCCCATGTGCCATCTAACCTATGTCTCCCATATTATATTGTTAATGGCAACATCAGTATATAATATTGGTCTGTTAAAAGTGTTTTTATATTTCACAAATCGTAGATGATCACTTGACACATATACTGCATATTCATCTTGCCTCATGTATTAACATGCTTTGTTAGGTATAATCGGATGCAGTGAGTTTGAATGCTTGTGCAGCAGTTTGTGTATTAAGAGATTAGCACAGGTTACAGGATAAAGGACGCAGACACATTGGGCTTTCACTGTGCATCCTGCCATCAGTCATCATCCTTCATTATCTGTATTTGATATCCAGCTATTTATGTATGTAAGAAAGTGGGTGCATGTCTACCTGGTTCATGCAATTGTGCAGATCTTTCTGCTTGCTTATTATGTGCATAAATGCACCTGAATGCTATTGTGTAGATGTGTAGAAGTTTGAAAGAAAGAATCAATAAAAAGACAGAAGCAGGGGAATGCATCTAGTTCCACAAAATATCACTACACGACAAAGCGGTTCAAAATGTCAGATTTTATTAGACCTGACAGTTTTCTGACAGTTCTGCGAGTGCAGCACAGTGTTTCATAGCAGAGCTTTGAGCATCATCTACACCATCTTTTAGCACTTACAATGCGTTTAATTTCCATGCTGAACGCAAAACAAAAAAGGCTTAATGACAGTGAAGTATTTATTTTTACAACATGCAATTAACATTGGATGAGAAAATAATAATAATGTGAAATCGTGTTTCTTCAGATATATTATATATTTTATAATATATATATTTTAATTAATCATTTCCAGCATCAAATAATTTGCTTGTCCACACTGCAAGCGAAAATACAGTGCAATCAAAAACTATGAGAACATACTTAATATACAGTACAGCAATGTGGAGATTGATTTTGGTCCAGTGAGATTTCTTTGTGGGTGGGGCTACCCAGTGTGAAGCCAAAGACATAGAAACCAAGTAACAATGTGCTCTAGTGTTTGTCAAGGTCGTGAATGGTTAAAACAAAAACTTTGTCTTGGAAGAAAACGTTTTATCTTCTCACGCCTGGATAGTATATGGTGTAAGATTCAGATGATTAGAAGGGGCTTACCCTTGTGAAAAAGAAGTTCACTTTAGCATACTTTAAATAAGAGTACTTATTAGAGAAATAAAATACTTTAAAATAATACTTAAGTTCAAATTGAATGTAATGTTTTTGGATACTTAACTGCATGTTATTTACAATTGCTTTTTTTAATTTACGAATGCTTTTTTTTAATCCACTTAAGTACATCTTTTTATGTAATTTCATAATTAGTTGTCCATGGTTAAAGTGTGTTAAATGTACTGACAAATATTTATGGAAAACTAAAATATACTTTAATGTCATTTCTATTGAAACATATATATCATGTATTTAAATATATGTGTAGTTACACTCTTGTAATGATGAAGTTGCAATTTAGTAATACCGAATAACACACTAGAGTAAAATTAAAATTAAATACTTTACACATGCTTTAGTAGGCATCAAAATAAGTGTACCTCTGTAAAGCAGGAAAAAACCTAACCTGACATTATAACAAAGTGCACTTTTTAAAAGTGTACTTAAGAAACATTGTTATGCAAGTTGACTAAGTACACTTAAGTGGCCTTTTATTTTCTTAATGTTTTATTACCTGCAAGTACAGTTTTTAAAAAATATACTTTTAAGATTTGAAATACAATGCGAGTGTACATTCATTACAGTTAAGCGCACTTCTTTTTCACAAGGGTATTGATTTGCATCTTTCTGTTATTCCAATCATTTACATACATCCATGTGGTAGCGTAGTATTACAACATAGGCTATATGACATGATTTTGTAAATGGGAAGAAATAAAATAGAACTTTCTGTCAAGAAACTGCTCAGTCATTCAAATATTCAACCATTCATGGTGGAAATTTAAGCATAATGCTAGTCATTTCCCAGGCATAGCTGCACCAGGTTTTCCCTGACAGGAATGAACAGACGTTTACTCACCCCAAGACTAGCAATATCATATGTTTGCCATAAAACATAAGTGAGGAGTAGGGTGCTGCAGAATTGACAGTGGAATCATTCATCAAAAGAAGGAGTTCTCATTTAATTTAGTGAAATGTTGATACCGTTAATTTATTTTAGAAACAACCATTTTAGTGTATTAATGAAATATACAACTTTTTGAGATGTAGGTCATTAAGACTGATATATAAAAATACGAAAACATGAATTATTTGATTAGTTGTCAGCACTCTCAGCCTCCAACTGGAAACATTTCAGTGGTCAGATAAACCTGACTCTTTAGCTCGTGGTGGTTGTTCCAGTGGCCCCTTCTTCCGGTGTGGCTTCAGGAGGGTTTACCTGGTTCAGCCACAGGAGCTTCAGCACAGGATCCACATACTCCATGAAGGTCTCCTTCACTCCCTTCTCAAGCAAGTAGCCCTCGGTTTCAATCTCCACATTCTCCTGTCCAGCGATGGCCTCCATAGATGTCTGCAGGAGGCGCACACTGGCCAACACTGAGCTCTGTAGAAAAAATGCAATTGACATAGAATATGAGAAAATGGGTAAAAATAGCTGGTTTGTAGAAGTATCTGGTCATTGCATGTTTTGAATGTTGCTCGCTCTTTGATGAATCGCTTAATAAAAGTGTCCACTAAATGCGTAAATGTAAAAGTAAGTAACATATACAAGCCTACAACAAAATACAAGTAAATATACTATGCAAGCAATGAACTGTAAAAAAAAGACTTTGGGGGGGGGGGGGGGGTATTCTCATATTATGTACTTATAAAGCACATACTCTACATCCCTAATCCTACCCAATACCTAAACTTGACAAAACTACCTTACTAACTATTAATAAGCAGCAAATTAGGAGTTTATTGAGGCAAAAGTTGTAGTTAATGGTTTGTTAATAGCGAGAATTGGACTTTAAAATAAAGTGTGACTTTTTTTTTCATTGTTACATAATGTAGCTAACTCATGCTCACAAATTGAAGCTTATTGTAAAGTGTTCCCAAATTTAGCTTTTGTAGCATATGACACATGGTGCAAGGAATTCAAGGGAACTAAACTGGCAAATTAAATTGTCAACAAACTAACTGATCTTAGTCAGGGTAGTATATTAGATGTGAGTGAAAACAAACCAGTGGTCTTTTCAATGTCTCCTCAGTGGGTTATACTGTCTTGAAAGGGGATTGAAGAAATTTATGTCTATCCCTTAGAGTCTCATTTTCATTTATGCCAAAATAAATCTAGTTTATACCCTGATAAGTTCCATTGTCTGCACGCAAAACCTTTAACAGTGTACCTGAAGCAGAAAGACAGACAGAACTACAGCTCCAATAGTGTTCATCAGCCCCATGTAATAGTTGACCAGGGCTTCTCTGCAACCACGAATGAAGATGTTGAGTTCTTCGGTCTGGTGGTCATAGTTGTAGTGGGCGGTGTTGTTGGTGATTTTGTACTGGATACAGGGTCTGGGAGAACTAGGGTTACAGCAACTGAAGGGCACACCATCAAACAAGTAACGGCCATCCACGTTGCTCTTAATGCGGCTGGAAGATTGAGAAGGAAATGGAAGAAAAGAACCTTGAATCATTGCAAACTGTTATGAGATTGTTGCTCATAAAGTTACTAATAGTTCACTTAAAACTTTCTTACTTCATGCTTTTAATGTCATTGTACTCACCCAAAAGATTGTTGTATTTACAAATACATCTAAGAGTCCATACTTGAACCTGGTATTAGAATTTGTCTTTTGTGATCTGATAACAAGTCATCAGCCAAGAGACCAGATATTAACATGAATCTTAAATGCATTTTTGTGAACACTTGTGGTCGTATCTGTGCATGGTCTCTGATTTTGTGACTATACTGAGTATGAACGGTTTTGGACACTTAAGATACTCTTAACAATCATGAATGCCACTGTGTTAGAAACAAAATATCAAATGAATGATGCTAGAGCTTTTCCTAGAACTAACTGAGCCATATTGGTCTGAAAGTGATTTATAATGGATGTATGAAGTCTTAAGTTCTCATCAAGTGTCCTTAGGTGTCTTAAATAGAGCAAATAGAGATGGTAAAAGGATAGTCGACCCAAAAATGAAAATTCTCTCATTTACTCACCCTCATGTTGTTCTAAAACTGTATAGGCATTTCTTTAGTTTAGGGACTAATTCTCACTATTAACTCGTTGATTATTATTGTAGCATGCATATTTCTAGTATATTGGCTGTTTATTAGTATTTATAAAGCACATATTAATGCTTTATTCTGCATGGCCATATTTTAGATCCCTTAATCCTAACCCATAATCAAATTACAAGTTTACTGAAGCAAAAGTCGTAGTTAATAGTTAGTTAATAGTGAGAATCAGTCCCCAAAATAAAGTGTGACCCTTTATACTATGGAAAATAAAAGTAGAAACATTCTTCAAAATATGTTCTTTTGTGCTCTGCAGAAGAAAGTCATAAACATTTGGAATGGCATGAAGGTGTGTAAATGATGACACGATTTTCATATTTGGATGAACTACTGTATCCTTTTAATACTTTGAATTGACGTTCCCATTGACTCACTCCTTAACTTCCTTAGAGCTGAAATCCAGGTAACGGTTGCTGATCCACTGCACCTCAAACCAATCCTTGTAGTTGTTATTTCCACAGCACTGGAACTCCATCTGAAGGCGATCAATGGTCTGCTTCTGGAAGCAGCGGCCTGGAGTGTCGGTGTCCTTGTAGAAGCGGATGCCGTTCTTCAAGCCGATTTTCAGGGAGGTCTCCAGGCTGCCCTTCATGGCGTAACTCAAGATGACTGAAATCAGCATGAGGGTGGTGAAGAATACTGAGCATCCAAAATAGGGCTTCAGGAAGGTCTTCCATCGTGGGAAACGCCCAGGATCTAGGGCATCCTGGCAGATTCGACTGGCAAAGTAATTGATGCCCATCGAAGCTAGACCCACAATCATCAAGGTGTTGGGCACACAGTGAATGTCTGTGTTGTCCATTACCTAAAGAACAAGATGTTGATGTCAGTCCATTTTGAGCTCAGATTTCTTTTCTTTTTTTTCTTTTTTTTGAAAATTAGCTACTTTTTATTAGAGTAGATTATATGTAATACAGAGCAAACTAACCCCTAAATTACCCGTAATAACCCATATACATTTGGAGAATATAGAAGAGCTTTTGGATGATACATTAATAGCAAGCTGTGGCTTATTTTTTTTTTTTCATTATGATTAAGGTAAGTTTGTTTTGTTTTGTTTTTTGTTTTTCAGTTAAGCCTGGCTGTAAGGCTGTTTTACACAGAATGAACTGATTAACTTGCCATTGCATATATATTAGGGTAAATCAGAATTTAATTTCTGTTACACAGAATATTATCATTCTAATTTTTGGACTGGTCATTTAGTTAATATATAATGAAGAACATGCAAAAATTATTTGTAGTATCATGCTATGTGTAAACATGGTGCGTGTCAATTAAAATATTGGTGTGAAAAACTTCAAAATTATATATGTCCTGCTTAAGACTGATGCCAGTCTTTGTCATCAGGTTGATAATGACCCATCTAGACTGTTGAAGAGCTCCTTTGTAAAGGACAGCTCCTTAAGCCTATTATGACCAGCTTATATAATATTTATATTCACATAGGTTAATCCCTGCTAGATATTTCTGAAATGTTTGAGCCCTTCACATATGTATTTATTAAGACATTTACAATGTCTTACAATTTAGTCAATGAAGATAAAGATTATATGAACTTATGTAAACTAAACTAAAGAAACATGCAAACCACACAAAACGTTAATTGCTAAACACTGAATGTCAATGCCAGTTTTGAAGTTCAAAACTAATCAGGGTGTCATTATGTAATGCATGAAATTATTGGCAAAAAACATCAAGCAAATGAAAAATATGAGGGTTATATGGATACCTCTCCCCTCCTTCGAAGCTCAGTCTTTAGGAAGCATCCTAAAGTGAAGGTAATCGCTCCACCCAGAGTTGCCAACCATGAGAGCAGCCACAAACCCTGGGCCAGCTTGACCCTTTTCTGAAAAGTGAACTTCATCTTACCCACAACCATTGTGAAAGAGTATTGTGGTGTAAACCTGAGAAAAAGGAAGACTAGAAGAGTGTGGAAAAAATGCAGAAGCGTTCAAACGTGGTCAAAATGTGAACTCTCTGAAAGAGGTGCCGAGAATCAGGTTGAAACTGCTGGAGCTTCAAATGAGCTGTGAAAAAAAATAGGAAACTTTGTGTAAATCCGTTAAGTTCCCTTTCTTTGTTAGAATACGAGATCAGCTCAGTTTCATCCAAACAGCGCAGCCGATATTCAGTATGTCCTGGTCACTTAATCCGTTAGCAAAGGTCAGTCCAGATTTTTTGGTGGTGATCCCCCCGTAGCGATGCTAAAATGAGCCAGATGCCCACTCAATGCTGAGAGTGGTGCCCTTGCACCTCCATGCCCATGTTTGGGTGAGACACACTGGATTTGGCCAAAGTTAGAGGTCTTGGGCGTCTTACCTGTAATCCCTAAACTATCCTATTACAACAGCCCTCACCAATGGGAAACAAGGCCACTGTCTGCTCAGCAAAGCCAGTGGTGCATCGCTGCATTGCGTCACGTTTGTAGAGGATAAAGATGATGAATAACGACAAGGAAGAGATTGGAAGGGCTGTGATTTGCCTTCCTTCAAAGTTCAGTCTAGTTCTAGAGAGTCTCTCGGTGCAGAAGTGAAGATGATCAATTCAATGAGGCATGAGAGCAGCCATAATTTCAGCGCCAACTTGACTCTTCGCAAACAACTCATTCATTTTAAAATGTGGCTCATGTAAATGAAAGGGCAGGTCATGTTCTTGTACTTAAATGTGAAAACTAAAACACCATTTGGACTGTGTGCCTAAAAAGAAACTTTAATTTATACATCAGATTTTTATTGATTCTCTGCACTTTCTAACCTTAACCCATTTGTGGAACGGAGGGCAAAATGTTATTTATCAATGAACTTCACTCTTAAAAAAAAAAAAAAAAGGATTCAACAACCTTTATGGGAACCTAGGACCTTTTTATGATGATAATAATAATAATAACTATAATAATAGTTTATAACAATGTAATAAAATCAAGTCATTCTTAAATCTTCTCAGGTTTTTCACTAAAGAGACTTTGTGAAAAGTCCCGTTTTTGTGGTCCTGGCAAACATCATTGCCCTTCATGTTATGTGTGATGGATGAAAAATAACTGTGTTTTTGAACTTTGCTAAGACATCATTGGCTTTTGATTTAATTCCAGTTTTATTTAAATGACTAGTTAGTTGACATTAAATATTTTTAGAAACATGAATTATTTAATGTTTTGTAGTGTGACATGCTAATGTACTGTGAGTTTATTATTTTAAACAACATTTTGTGAGTTTTTAGTTGTGTGCACGCAGCTTCTGTGACTTCATATTAATTGGGAGACTACATTAAATATTTTTAAAGTTCTTTACACTGCAGGGCAAAATAAAATTAATTACATATGTAAAAAGCTTTTTTAAAAATAAAAATCAAATACTGATTACCAAAGACTACTCTGTATAGTACTATAATTTCAGATTTCTTTTCTGTTAGGTATGGATTTATCTTTATTTGTCATTATCTTAATTGTCAGGTATAAGAAATCAGGTGAAACTGTATCTAAATACACACAATGCACATTAATATGACTATTTCCTCCTTTCAAGATAAAAGATTCCCAACATTAATGTTTGTTCTACTTTTATTTATATCAACATGCAAATAATTACAGACATTAATACAAACTTCAGCAGCAAGACAACACAGAAAATGCATTATACAAGCTGGTGTATCATTTCATACCACTATTTAAATAAACAAGAAAAGTCAAATCAAAATGACATTCAATTACAACATCCTTCTACACCTGGAGTTTGTCAAAAGAATGCAAAGTTTTTTATTTAATGTTCTATTATATTGATTAGCATAACTACAGAATAGCATACAGACATTTACAGACAATTATTACATCAATTATTACATCACAACATATATTCACATTTTTCTAATGAGAAAATATATATGGGATGAACTATATCACATGGGTAACATTTTTCCTATAATCATTTAATCTTTCACAAAGAAAAAACTATGTGAAATAGTCTTATAGTGACTCCCATTTCCTTCGTTTTTCACTCCCTACTCTCTCTTTTAACTATAGTTTTTATAGTTACACGTTAACGATAGTTTTACATATTCATACTTCTTCATGCTGCTGCCATGTCTGTCATACACAAATAAAGCTAATATAGAAATAAAGAGTAAAATATAGATGTAAGAGTATTAGAAGGATTACAAATACATTAGCACATGCACTCAAACAAAGCATTATATTGAAAAAATAGGAGAAAAAATATCTAAGGAGCAGTTTTTTGTTTTTTTTGTTCATTATTTGATGCAGTGTTTTGTCTTTATGTACCAAACCAAAAAACTACATACTTTAACAACACAGGTAAAATCAAAATGGACAATCAGATGCTGGGAGAGAACCTTAGAATTATCTTTCACTATGATCCTAAACTAAACAGAGCAATCTTCAATGAAACAGCATTTGCAGTCCATTTTACTTCTCTAATGAGATATTTTTCCTATCCTAAAAGTTGAATATTCCAGGGGAAAAAGTGGGGGCTTGATTTTATCCATTGGGAATTAATTAGAATGTAAACAGAGCGCAAGCAGTCCTAAATTGTGAGCATACAGCTGATCCTCATATTTATTGGAGCCTCTATTTGCTGGGAAGAGAGGCTGAAAGCCAAGTTAAACTATCTTGGCATATACCATTGCTAATGCTTCTTTTTTAAATCTATTTTTTCTTAATAAACATCAACCAGCATTAAATTGCTGCATTAACTATTAGCAAGATTTTATACTATTTTATATACAGTAGCCTAAAACAATGCCTAAATAGGTATTTGGTTATTATTAGCCTTAGCATTATTAGCAAGTGATTATTAGCAAGTTTTGGTGAAAGATTACAAAGACTAATTAATGTTCCGTAACTCAAACATTAAAAATTGAAGTATTAATATTTTTTAAATTACGTCAAATTTAATAGAAGGTGGAAAGTTACAACTTCACAAAATCTCAACTTAAAATCCAACTTTTTGCCATTTAATTAAAAATAAACACATTATGATTTTTCCTCTCTATTTCCTTCCAATTTTTTCATGCACCAGTGATAATGTAAGTTGCCGAAGTGGCTAACCTGTACTTCACCACTAATATTTCCTACATAAGTACTATAATAATCAATATATAGTAAACATTCCTCATTCTAAAATGTCCTTTTAATCACAAATGTGTACTCTCCCCATCATGAATAAAGTGGTTGAGCATTTTTTGAGCAGACTCCAGACCAACCATCCCATTTCTATCCTCTCCAGCACCATGGCTGTTCGCTTCTCTCCAATTACATACAATCTCATCGGTGTACGACACTTGTCTGGTGCCGACTTGTGACTGGTAGAGGTCCATCATAGATTTATTGCTCCTCAGATGGCCATGATTATCCTGCTGCTGCTCTTGCTGCCTCAGAAGCCCAATGGAATGGATCTCTTCCAGGCTAGCGGAGAGCACGCGAATGGGAGAGCCCAGGTTACGTACCTCTGTGATCTGGAAGCCATCGCATGCTGGACCATCAGGACTCTGCTTGAAGCAAGCCAGGCTGACATCCTCGATAGGAACCGGTAGGGTTTCAGGGTGAACGGTGAACTTGAGATGCGGTATCTGTAGGCCACGATGAACTTGATGACATTTGCTTTCCTCGCCCCCAGATTCACTTTCTGTATCTATGATTCCCTTCGAATACTGGTTCACCCCTTACCAACCGCCTTGGCTCTGCTGCCATTGGAAATACAATGCATTTCCATGACTTCCCTGTGAACCTCTCGGGATGCAGTTTTGTGCCTCCTCTCCCATTTCTGACCAATCAGATTCCTCCTCCTCTGGGAGGGTTCCCAGCGATTGGTCATCGGCATGCATGGAGACTTTGTCATAATGATTACTGTCCATGAACTGAGCTGGAGGTGGTGCGACTGGAAGTGGAGTGATGGGATCATCAGACTTTAAATGTTTCACCAGGGCATCCTGCAGCATTGATGTCACCTAAAGTTACAGGAATGTCTTAAATTAAGCCAACTTGTACTCGGTAAAGGCATATTTGAAATAAGCACGAATGAACTAATTATTGTACGTAAGAATTTATGTAATACAAAAGATGTGAATAATAAGACCAAACGTTGTGGGGAACGTTTCCAAATGCAAAGATACAAATGTCAATATACTTTTTATTTCAAAAATATATGTGTTATTAAAGGGAATGAAATCATAAAATTCCTCACTGTGAGTTTCTCTCACAATCTTTATTTATTTTTGTAGAATAGCCCCTTATATTCATCATATTCAGTATCTTGACTGAGCTATGATAACTTTTAAAGGAAATATTGGAAGCAACTATGTACTATCTACATAAACATGAATATTACTAATTATAATGAAATCAAACTCTCACATTAATGGTCTCTAGACTTTGGATGGTTGTCTTTGCTGCAGTCAGTTGTTCTGTGAGCTCTGAGATTCGCTCGTTCAGTCGCTCTCGCTCTCCATCCATACTCTGAGCCTAAAGTGAAGTAGCAAAACAGACAGGAAAGTGAATGTCAATAATAATTTATTGTGAATTTTAAAGTTTATGTAAATCAATGGTCAATCAATGATGTAATATAATTATGAATCTATTTAAATAAATGGGCTTGATTAGGCTGGAACAATTAAACAAGTCTGAAGGGTTAAATTTGGCTTTACCACACAATGCAGTTTTTTCTCCAGAAGGTGATTGGTTTGTTTTGTGCAGGAATAGTTGTCCTGAAGTCTGATGAAACAGAAAGACATAGAAATCTATGTGATATATTCACATGAATGCTTTGAAAAAAAAACTACAAATTTCATGTTCTAAACACAGACTGGGTTGCACTAAATTAAGCATGGTTTAGAGCAAACTGGTTGGTCCAGGTTTTATTTTAAATAATGACAAATATACAATTTGTCTTTGACTAAAAACAGAAATAACATTACAATCACCCTTGAAAAGTGCAAGCTTACCTCATGGTTAAACAGAGATCCAAAGCATAAATAGCTCACTCACCCTTATGAAAAATAAGTACACTTTAGCCAAATTTTGAAAAGATTATTTATTATGAAAATAACATACTTTAAAAGAATATACTTAAGTGCAAACTGAATATGGTGTTTTGATTGACTCAATTAATTGCAATTATATGAAAATATATTAACGTTTACATTTTTATTAAGTACACGAAGAAAACAAAGGAACTGATGAGTTAATTAACAAGACACAGGTGGTTATAATGATGAATAAAGACAACTCAGAAAAACTAGGAGCAGAACTAAAACCAATGAAAACAGAATAGACATGTAACAACATGTAAAGAACCTGATTATAATTTTAACTCTAGTGTTATTTGGTATTAGATTTAAAGTAAAAAAAAAAATTATTTAAATGTACAAAATTGCAACTGCATTACAAATGTGTAATTGCAAATATTTTCAAATACACGAAGTTATACATGATGAGCTATTAATTATTAAATTACATATAAAGATGTACTTAAACCCTTAGTTCTCCCTTTGTCTCTGTCCGTTCTCTTTGATTATTTGGTATGTGTCTACTGGTTTATTTTTAAAGTATTTCCTGTTTCTTTGTGTGAGTGTTTTATACTACCAAACGTTACACATGTGCTTTAGTAAGTTAGTCAACTCAACACATCAAAATACTTCTTTAAAGAACAACAAAAGATTATTCAAACAATGATTTGAATGTACTTTAAAGTAAAACTTTTAATTTAACATTATTACAAAGTGCACCTTTTAAAAGTGTACGTAAGTTTAAGACACATGAAAATGTCTGTCTTTAAGTACACTTAAGTGTACTTAAGTACACTACAAATGCACATTAAGCTCACTACGTTTTTGAGTGAAGTATGGATTAACTCAGATGAAAAAAAAGTGAAATCTTCAGTGCTGTTTCTCTTGTTAGAGCAAATCTTATATAAAACTTTCAAAAGCTAAAGCAACAGATTTGTTGTTAAAAGTCTTAAACAATTATTCTTTGTTATAAAATTCAGCATGGTCTAGACTGCCCTCTTATATATACTCTTTATATATCTATTCAACATTAAAATATAGGGTCTACTAAATGAATAAATGTAGTGTAAATGTAGTGTATGTATATAGTGCATGCTGAAGCATGTGCATTGCCCACAGAACCAAAAACCCTGACTGTTTTTAAACAAGGCTGAAAGCTTTAGCTCAAATTATGCTAAAAACAGTATTTTTGAGCAAGTCTATTTTATGTGCATGCATTATATGTGAATAGAATAGAATAGAATAGAATAGAATAGAATGTGATAGCACAGTACAGTTTAGTCTTGTGTCTCACCTTGTGAACCGCTCCATTAAACTGCTAAGCTCTATGCGAGTTCTTTGTAACTCCGATTCAAGGAGCTGGTGTCCGGTTTTGAACTCAGCTCCCATACATTCCATTCGCATAGTGGTCTGCAGCAAGCTGTGGTGGAGAGCCTCATTCTGATCCTGTAACATCCTGGATGGAATAAACAGACAGACAGTCCATCAAGCATGCCTTCAAGAAAACACAAACCGCAAGATAAAGAACGATTTTATGAGCTATGACATGCCAAGAAGGGATCATTTGTATCTGAGTGTGTCTTAAAGCAAATTGTCTCTACCTCCCAGACGAAGCTGAAAAGCCACGTCCAGAACCAAAGGTAAGGCAATTAGTAATTTAGCAGGCAGCATGCAAAAAAGAATGCAATAGTAAACAAAAACTCACATTAACCTCTCCATTTCTGAATCCGTTTCCTGTATAAACATGAAAGTAGAGTCAAACGTGGAAAACCACAACAGCTAATAATAATCAGTATATATAAATATATACTAAAGCAATAAGCCCCAAGAAGCCATGGTTTACAGTGAATTTATAAAAGCTAAGGGCCGTTGTTAGGCACAACACGGAGCGGAGTGCCTAAAACCACCTTAGCTGTTATTAATTCACTGTAAACCACAGCTTCATGTGACTTATTGCTTTTATAAAACGGTTATTCCATATACGTAGCAAGGTTTCACAAAATAAAACAAAGCAAATCAAATGGAATGATTTTAATAAAAGCATTCTTCCACCAAACAATGTAGTTCCTCAGAAATGGTTGTGGTTGCAACAAAGTGGTTGCCAAGCAACACACAGAAACAAAGAGGTGTATGTTTGTAGAGTAATTTACAACAGCTTTGAACGCAGTTCAACCAATCAGAATCAAGGACCGTAATTATCCATTTTATAAATTTTCATTCTACTTCAACACTAAAGAAAAAATTCTCACCTTTGGGAATGAGGATGACTCTTGGTAGCTCACTGTGGATTGATCGTCCTGGATAGTGGAGCTAGCAGATGAATCTGACTTGTTAGAAAGTGGAGAAGTAGCCCGTTGGCCAACTGGAGAGTGGCGAAGATGGCTTGGGTGATCATCCTCTTTGAAGTGGGAATGATAATGGTTTGATTCAGAATGAAAGTGGTGATGTCCTATGTGGGAATGCTGATTCTGCGATTCTGAATGGTCATGGTGATGGTGATCTTGGGAATGATGATGATGGTGGGATTCTGGTTGGGAATGATGATGAGATTCTGAATGCTCATGATGTTGAGGATGATTAGTCTCTGGATTAGAATGGTGATGGGCATTTGAATGGGAATAACTGTGGGATTCTTGAGACTTGTGTTGATGGTAATGATCTGATTCAACAGGGGGGTTATCATGACTTCCTGAGTGGAAATGGTTAGGATGAGGTTCTGGAGAGTTGTGATCACTTTGGTGGTGGAATTCCAAATCGGAAAGGTGTCCTTTAGAATGTGATGTGCTGTGATTTTGGGACTCTGAATATGAGTTGGGATGATTTTCATAATGATGGGGTGAATTAGAGTGTACAGGACTTTTTGGATGACTGTCGGACAAGTGATGTTGATGAGAATTATGGTGAGTGTCAGTGTGAGAAGAATGATAATGATGTTCAGGTGTAGAGGATGCATCATGTGAATGAGAGTATTGGTGAGTTTCAGAGTGTGAATCATCATGGAAATTATGGTGCTCTGGTTCTGAAACTGAAGTGTGATGGTGATGATCAGGGTTGGATGAGTGATTAGGATGGGAATGATCATGGTGATGGTGCTGGTGAGACTTGGGATGAGAGGACTGATAGTCAGAATGTTGGTGTTGAGATTTCACACAAAACTGATGGTCAGTTTCTGAGTCAGTAGAAAGATGAGATATACTACTATGGTGTTCTCCATGGTGGTGGAGAGGAGGAGGAGGCGAATAGTGGTGAGATTTTGGATGGGAATGATGGTGGGAAGTTTCTGAATGGGGGGAGTGATGGTGTGAAGATGAAGTGTGGTGACTTCCATGGTGGTGATGTGGTGGCAAAGGTGAATGATGATGATGGTGTGATTCTGCATGAGAAAGATAGTGGTGAGCTTCTGGATGATGGTGAGTTCCTGATTTAGAAGAATGTGTTGGACTGTGATAAGATTCATGATGGTAATGTGATGGAGAAGGGGAACGATGGTGGGAATCTGAATGAAGAGAGTTATGGTGTGGTGATGGGCTACGATGAGTTTCATGGTGGTGATGTGATGGTGAATGATGGTGATGAGATTCTGAATGGACATGATGGTGTTGAGATTCTGGTTGGGCATGATGGTGTTGTGATTCTGATTGAGAATGATGGTGTTGAGATTCTGGATGGGCATGATGGTTATGGGATTCTGAATGGGCATGATGGTGTTGAGATTCTGGTTGGGCATGATGGTGTTGTGATTCTGACTGAGAATGATGGTGTTGAGATTCTGACTGAGAATGATGGTTATGGGATTCTGGATGGGCATGATGGTGATGAGATTCTGGATAAGCAGGATGGTGATGAGATTCTGGATGGGAATGATGATGATGAGATTCTGGATGGGAATGATGGTGATGTGATTCTGGATGGGTGTGATGGTGATGAGATTCTGGATGGGCGTGATGGTGATGAGATTCTGGATGGGCATGATGGTGTTGGGAATCTCGATGGGCATGATGGTGATGTGATTCTGGATGGGCATGATGGTGTTGGGATTCTCGATGGGCATGATGGTGATGAGATTCTGGATGGGCATGATGGTGTTGGGAATCTCGATGGGCATGATGGTGATGTGATTCTCGATGGGCATGATGGTGATGAGATTCTGAATGGGCATGATGGTGATGAGATTCTGGATGGGCATGATGATGGCGGTTTTCTGTTTCTGGAGAACAAGGACATGAAGGTGAGCTATGATTATCTTCGTTGTAATGGTGGTGTGATGGAGACGATTTGTGGTGTGAAGTTCCATGATTCAGTGAATTGAAATGTTCTTTAGGGGCAGTTTGGTTCTTTTTCTGACTTTTGTGGCCACATTCAGTCCCAGATGAAAGATCTTTTGAAGAAGAACTAGTAAAGCTTTTATCACTTTTTGCACTGTCACGTCGATGCCTGGGAACAGCCTGGTGCTGTTGTTGATAGATGAGGTCCCTTTCAGGATAAGAATGTTTGTTCGAGCAGGAAGTCTTGCTTGAATGTGAGTGCTGATTGGAATGGGAGCGCTTACTTGAGTGAGAGTGCTTACTTGAGTGAGAATGCTTACTAGAGTGCGAGTATTTGCTGACATGGGAGTGAGCAGTTGAGGTTATGGAGCTAGCACTACTTCCTGGCCGGCTTCTGGTAATTTTTGACTTCTTTTCTCTTTTATGTTCAGGTTTTGGAGACAATGTCTTTGGAGACATTGAAGTTTGACCAGGGCTCAAGGGCCTGTGAACATCTGTTACCCCAAGTGATGTAAGTCTTGATGGGCTAAGTACCTGCCTTGTGATTTCATTCAGAAAGGCAGAAAACTTCATCTTGTCCTTCACAAAGTTCTTATGAGCCTCTTGTTTCCTTTTCTCCAGCCCTTTCTCATCCAAGTCTCCAACACCAGCATGATCTGTTTGCCTTGACAAAACCTCCATAGACTTGGTCTTTCTTATGTTTGCAGCCCCTTTAGCATGATTATGTTGTTGCCCCTTATTGCCCTTTTCATTCTTTTGTTGAGAATTTGTTGCAATCTTCTTGGCAGTCCCTCCACTTTTTTCTTTGACAGTCAGGTTCTTTTCCATGCTTGTGGACTTCTTCAGTTGGCCATCAGCATCCAATAAAGGCATTGTATCTACATCATCTTCATCATCCTCAAAGGCTCTCCGTACTCTGCTAATATCCATACATGATTGTGAGTGCTTTGGACGTTGAATAGCTCGCTTGGACTCAGTAGGCAAAGGAGCATTTTCCAGACTGGATTTGGATGACCACGAAGAACATGAACCAGAAGAAGAGGAAGAAGAAAAGCTAGAATTTGAGAAATATGATTTGGAAGAAGAAGATGAAGAGGAATTGGAGGAGGAAGAGGAATCAGAAGAAGAGGAATCAGAACTGGATGAGCTTGATGAAGACTTTGACAAAGAACTAGAGGAAGACCCAGAAGTGTTTGAGGAAGTGACTGAAGCTTTAGAGTGAGTTTTCTTTTTCGGTGTGTGATGTTTATCCTGATGTTGTGGATAATGATGATGATGATGATGATGATGGCTATCAGTTTGGGGGTGATGATGGTTATAATGCTCATGAATGTGATGACGACCACTGCTGGCATCTGAAGCACTATAGATAAAAGTGAAGAAAAAATAATTAGTGGATCTTACTAAGTTACTAATTATTAGCTACTGCTACTATTACTTATTAAAACCCCATTACTTATGTATAAATTCATCCCACACTCATTTGTGCTGTAGATGTAACGGAGGCCAGTTAGTAAGAGCTGTGCAGGTAAACCTCACTCCTCTGATTTCAAAAGGGGCACTAGCAACTGACACTAGAGCCTGCAGTCTTTTGCATTTTTGTTGGCGTGCCCACCTCCCATGCCGGAAACTCCAGTTGGAATCCCACATAGAGTGGGTCAAGTAGAACCAGAGGGGTTACGTTGGTGCCGTGACCTGGGTGGCGGTGAGGTTTAAGGGGGTGAGTGTCAAAGAGGCCAACTAGAGCTGTGCAGGTAAACTTCACTCCCCTGATCTCAAGAGGCATAGTAATGACTAACGCTAGAGCTTGTGTTCTTTACCAACCTTGTTAGTGTGCCCACCTCCCATGCTGGAAACACCAGCTTGAAATCTGCTTGGTGTGTGGTGAGTAGAACCAGAGGGGTTACTTATACATGAATAATACCTTAAAACCATGTGCTTTCTATTGATTTGGGCTAGTCAACTACCACTCAGGAGACCCTAGCAATCATCTAGCAAAGCCCTAGAAACCACCCATAACACCATAGCAACCACCCTGAATACCCTAGCAACTGTTTAGCAACGACACTCACATTTTCTTAAAGTCTGTAAGTTTTGCCTCTTTGTTACCATGTTTGAAACCTGCAGTTGGAGTTATTTGTGGAATTATCATCTTTACGTGGGTTGTGCCTCAGTATGGCTCCTCAGTATGGATGAATCTAAAGTTTTGAGGTGTATGTGAGGGCTGTCAGTCAACTCATCAGTGTGGATATTCACTGTACTTCGGGATTACAGATACTACGTCTCGGAAGTATGTCCAAAATAAGAAGTTTCACTAGAAAAATACATCTGAAATGTCTGCCAGGTTTGTTCTGACCAACTGATAAAAAGTTTTACAATAAATTGTGCTACCAAGGGTGATTAAATCTAACGATCGCAAGTTAGCTCAGATCACGTCAAACTGTGCAAATTATTATTATTGTTATACTTTGTTCTCAAATTGTTATTGTTAACAACATCAGCATTATGTGACTACATATATTTAGTGTGTTTTAGTGTTATTTGTAGATTTCAATTTCTGTACAATCTAATCTCGAATTGTCATACCATTCAAATGTCATCGAAAGAAATTCTTCTTATAACCTCAAAAAGCAATTTAATGTTCCTTAAAAAACTCATTCTAAAATGACAAGTTTAATTATTCCAGCTGCTGTAAAAAGAGGCTATAAATGATCCACCACCTGCAACATTCACACATCCAATTTAGCCTACTAGCCAGGACTCCTTCTTTATATATTCAGACATGATGTAATGACGAGTAGCGGCAAACATGGAAAACATTATTACAAGCTTACCGTTGTGAATTGTTGAAGGTAAGGAGATAGTTTTGAACACTGATTGGTCATGTACTTGCTCAATAATTGATTTTGATCATTTTTAACCAAAGAAATAATGGAATGCAGCTTTAAGAAAATACTGTAATTGTTTCAAATATTGCTAAATTTGCTAAGTGTGCTTCAAGATTACAACCATGTGTATATACATTGTGCATGTTTATATATATATATATATATATATTAAAAATGCTTTTCTAATGTTTCTTTTTTTTTTTACAAATACATGTTATATATTTTTATTACCTCTTATCCTCTTGTTCTTCTGGCAGGTGTGCACCACGATGGTGATGATGGTGACGATGAGATGAGTGGCGATGCTGATGATGAGGATGATGATGGTGTTGACTATGGTGATGTACCTGATGATGAGCCATTGTGTATATTCTTGCTTCTTCTCAGAAAGACAATTTAATTAAATTAAATTGTTCTTGCTTTGTAAAACTGTTTGTTTCCTGAGCAACAAATCATCCAAAAGTGTAATGGAAAGTACTGTTGGAATACATAATAGATATGGTAAAGGTTTGGTAGCGGTAATTTAAAATGTAAAAATATGTATTGCCAGTTACAAAGCAACAAACATTGTGCACGTGGCAAAGCATGGAATATCTGACTGAATTACTGACATTATATGAATTGGCATTTAGATTTTAGATCTAAACAAATGGGTTTATGTAATATGCAGTATATTTGATCTAAGAAAATATAAACAGGAATTAAAAGAAAATACTTAATGAATACTTACAGGTGTCAAATAAAATTGTAATACATACCTCATTTTTTTAATTAACATAAAATAAAAACTGTTACAAGTTATCTATGTGATATTGCAATATCTTACCGTAAAATGTTCAAAAATGCCAACAGAGAAAAGAAGCCAGACCTCCTCAAAGGATTAAAGAAAAATAAATATTGTGTAATATCAATTTAAAAGCAAAATTTAAATTCTTAATTTCAAACAAATGCAATTTGAGCAAACAAATGTTGCTTTCTAGAAAGGTTCAAGAGAGATGATGAGAGCTCTGGCATTTTCACAACTTTTCTATCCATGTCTGTCCGGCCCCTTTATCTGACATGGCTGATTTTCCAACAGTCATCAGCACAGTGTGAGCACCAGATGTCAATAATTCCTCTCATTGTCTGAAGTGCCCATGGCAAATTTGTGCAGCAATGACAATAACATCAATTCACAGCTAAAGTAACGTTTGGAGGGGAGATTATTTTCCATGGTAGGCATGCCTCTTTTAATTTTGGGGGCCATCAGATAAAATAAGCTGCATGCATAATGTTTTTCAATTATGCTTTAAGTCTTTAGAAATTGTTTATAAGTATAAATAAATACATTTTTGGAGTTTTCACCAAGTGGCAGTCTCAACTTTTAATTTGACCTTGTACATAGTTTTGTCATTTTAATAAAACGCTGATAAATTAGTAACTTGACATAGTACATATTGCACTATGGTTCACAGTTTCCTTTGCTTCAGGCCTGGGCTTGTATCTGTCATCACTATTGATGCACATGTTAATGCAACCAGGCTAATGATTCAATCTGAGAATGGAATCATCGAGAATCAATTTGAATTTACAACATTAATCATAATACACGTTCACAGGCACATGTTTGCCCTCACCGTCCATGCCACAGTTTAACAATGTGAAACATCCTAATCACAGCACTGATGCCATAGATTGGGAAAAAGAAAACAAAAACTATGAAAACTTATATAAAAACTAAATAAGGTTTACAGTAACAGCTGAATATACTTCTGATATAAGTTCACAAGTATTTTTGTGTTATTTTGTAATTGGGTTGATTTCTATTGTATTTTATTATACTGTACTACAGTATATTGATATAGTACATTCCTAATTATAATAAAATAATATTGTACATCTATAGATAGGGTTAATAATTATAGCTACTAGATTTCGGAATGACATTACAAAAACATTACAAAAGGCTATCCAAACAATATTTATCATGTATAAAGTAAATCCAAATCTAAAGTCTTTAACTGACAAGGAACACACTCGGGAGAATACTAGGAGAATTATAAAAGCTAATCTTTATAATCTGAGCATCTTTCCCTGCAAGCTAGGAAGATAAAACTTGGATATGTTCATCTCAGATGGCATCCCTAAATGTTTAATGATCCTGGAATATTCTGAAAGCCCATTGATCCATGCTACAATACCTAAAACTGCATATTTCAAAGCCTACAGTGCAACTGCTTTGACCTGACTGCAACGTATCTGAACAGCCCTCTTTTTAAAGTTTCAATACACTATGGCACCAAAAAACATTTTGAATGTTTATCTATGATTTATTTTGTTCATAACAATAGAGGCCATGCTGTGTTGTGCCTAACGATGCTATTTATTTTGTGACTGTATTCCAAAATTGCAAAACCACTTGTACCCTTTTGCTTAAATAAGGCACGAGGTTGTGTTTTATTCCAAATATAAAGTTAGATGAAGGAAAATATTTAACTGTGAAGTAGTTGTGATTATATTCATAAAAGTCACTGTACCTTTTTGAATTTTTAAATAAGCCTTTACATGAGAAACAGCAATACCTATATTGGGTGATAAAAGGGAAATTCCTGTTAGAACTGTAGGGACATCTCCAGGGTTTGTGGATAGGTATGTATTTGTTCATTCCATTCCATGCTAGAAACCATCAATGATCAATTATGTAACACTGGTCAGGCACCCAACCATAATTAATGTCGAACTGGAATGAATTTTAACCTTCACAAAAAGAACAAACAGACACAGTCCTAAATGAAAAGCCATACAAGGACAATCATTTCCTGTCAACTTCCTCTTATTATATAATACCAGAATTCAAACAAGGACATTACAGTATGTGAATTCATTGCCAATGTGTCTTCAGGAATTATTCACCCCTCATTGATTATTGCTGTACTGCTGTGCTGTAGCACCATAATAGATTTTTCTGTCCCAGTGTATTTCGCTGTCATTTTAAAATTAAATAAAGTACATAACTGTATTAAAATACAAATATAAAGAAATTGATAAGTATTCACCCCATCATTGTTTAACAACCTAGACTAGGTGAAGTTTGCAGGCAAGATAACTGACACAAATGCCTACCTAAACAATGAGAATGAGAATGAGAATGAGAATGAGCTTTATTGGCCAAGTATGCTTGCACATACGAGGAATTTGTTGTAGTGACAGAAGCTCTACAGTGCAACAAAGACAGCAACAGGACAGGACACAGATAATAAAAGAATAGTAAACAAATATACAAATAAGCAATGTACAAAACAGCAAAACACAATATATAATATAGACAATTATGTATGTACAGGTCTGATATGTGCAAATATGTGTAAATATGTGCAAATATATTAGACAAATGT
>JAFVLL020002024.1:0-31374 GCA_021397915.2 Tor tambroides
TATAAATCCTCGATTGCATTTTGCCCGTGTCGAGTAATCGGCAAAATACCGGAAGTGGCTTTTTCCACATATTAAACCCACTTAAAAATCATAATAAAGCTTAATGCTATTAAGAATTCATAAACGCTACGATTCAATTAAATACATGTATGCGATTCAGGTTTAATATGTGCGCTTTAATTATTTTCATTACGTACTTGTGTCTCACGGTGGCTCCGTTCGCAGTAAATGCTACTATCTGTTATCCTTCACATGTGCGGAGCGTCTCAAACTCCGTCTCTGCATGTTATTGTGAGTTTGAGTTTATTATAACGCTCATCTGGAAACGCAACGTGCGCTATTTCATCAGATTTGTAAGGTAAATCAATTATAAACCAACGCAAACACAGGAGAATAGATCAATATCTTTCTCAATATGCTAACTGTTCATCGCGATTTCAAAATAAAAGTTTAAACCCTCACTCTGAGTTCACACGTTTTGATGTCTACATATTCAAGAAATTACAGTGGCTGTAGCTTTTCTGTCGTAAAGAAATGGCCAAATATTAAAGATTAAGTGGACATTTGAATTAAATTTTGTTTAGTCAATGTTAAACAAGGATTAGATGATCGCGCAGTGAAGTGTAAAAACAATCAGGCGGTTGGCGCCCTCTGCAGGCCTTTGTTATAATGCATAATGTACGTTCGCTATATTGTTTATAATACCTATATTATGTATTTTTACAGTTTTGTTCAGTAAAACCATATGATTACTTGCTTTTGATACTTTATTTGAACTAATTATTATTGCCTCATTGCTATTATATATGTATTTTAAATCAATTTTAAGGTCATTGTTCACTTAGGTCTATTTTTATTACAAAAAAATTAATTATAATTATCCGATTACTCGATTAATCGTCAGGATATTCGACGGATTACTCGAATACCAAAATAATTGTTAGTGACAGCCCTAGTTCTAACACAGTTTAACTCAGAGTTCGTCATATTTTATTGCCATTTTCTAAATTATAGCGAATAAACTGTGATAATGTGAGAAATGTTGAAGGTGTCTGAATAAATTAGACAATATATTAATTAGACAAATTAGATATAGATATATAGAACAAAATGTTTTTTTTTTGTCCATTCAACCCTGTTACCAAAATTTGTGTCATTTAAATTCAGCCAAAAACACTGAACTTAATGAAAGAAACAAATCTATAAAACAAAAATATACATTGTATTAAAAAGGTAATATTCTCAGAACAAGGTATATAAAAACATTTTCATACACCATTTTTAACACTGATATACATGTTATTTTGTTAAAAAAATGTTATATTTACCACATTATATATTTACCACAATTACACAAGTAATTCTGAGTAAGTAAATTTATGGCATTTAAATACAGCAACAACAACAAAAAAAAAGAAGCATATGCTCAGTAGACACACAAAATTTTGAACACTATTATAGAATATTTAAATAGTCAAAAACCCTTACTTATGAAAGAAAAATTGGGTTGATTAAAAATTTACAGCATTTAAATTCAGCCCCAAAACCCTGATGTGTGAATTCTGTTATTTTCTACCAACAAAATAATGAAAGAAAATTTAAAAAAACAAATCAATAAAATAATATAAATACATAAATAAATACAATTTGGGAATAAACAACAGAACAACGAGTGACAGAGTTGATAATTTAACTTAACTCAGTAGGTACTAGCTAGTTTAGGACCAAATGTTGGTTTTTGGTTGTTGATAAACTTATATTACCCATATTTTAAAGAAAAATATTTGCTTGATACTTTTTTTCTTAAAATAACTTATGTAACAGGGTTGAATGGATTGCGATTTACTTCCTGTTATGCTGTAGAAATGTCTTGGGCATCACAGTTTTGCTTCAAATATGATGATTTTGAAATTTACACCTGAAATATTATGTAAAACCAATTCAAAGACCCTAACCTGCAACTGCAAAAATCCAAACTTTAGTTTCCATTCTTTCCATTCAACATCTGTTTGCCCATTTCCAGTCCCTGCCTGATCCACAACCAGTTTTCCACACTCTGAACCACTGAAAGCCATCACTAAACCGCTCTCAGATCAGAAACAACCGTCAGCGAGTCGATCCAGCCATCAGCCACCACAGAAATAACAACAGTGGTGTTTTTCTGCTGTATCTGCCTGATAGGGATCTCCGGCCCTCATATCTCCCTCCACCACTCCTGACGGTGGAAACCCAATCTCGCCTCTGCATCCGTCTGTTTGCCGCAAACCAGGGATAGGGAAAAAAATCCATCATTCCCACCACATCCATCCCAGAGAGAGCATCATGTTCAGAGAGCTGGCTGAAACGGACACCTCCAATTAGGAGCGAACAGAACAACCCAGCTGCCCTTTCCTGCCCCTCTGCACTTGCACTTCTCATCTCCCCGTCCCACCAGCACTGTGAGGAGAGGTGGCAGGGCGTCTGGGGAGCTGAGCTGGAGGTGAAGGAGGTGAATTTCCGAGGTCAAGCTGAGACACTGATACCCCCAATTAAAGAGGCGAAAGATCTCGTTCTGTCAAAGCAGTGCCATGGGCACATCGATTCTCTATGTCAAGCACAGCCGCAACTGAGACACATTTAACTAGATCCTCCAACTATACGAATGAAGCAAAATCCAAAAGAAATAAAAATATTCAAATAAAATTTTTATATGTAAAACATTTATTTTTCATTGTATGTACTATATGTGTGTATATAATGTACAAAAACAAATAAAACAACAAAACATCAAATACCTTGACTGATTATAAATGAAGCATGTTCAAAATTTTTAAAAAATGTTTTATATATACAATATGTATTTTATATATATATATTAGTGCTGTCAAACGATTAATCGTGATTAATCGCATCCAGATTTTGTTTACATAATATATTTGTGTACTGTGTATATTTATTATGTACATATAAATACAAACACATGCATGTATATACTTAAGAAAAATGTTGTTTATATATTAAATATATTTATATATAATATAAAATATAATAATATAAAAATATAAATGTATATGTAAATATTTTCAAAATATATACTGAATGTGTGTATTTATATATACATAATAAATAAACAGTACACAAATATATTATGTAAACAAAAACTTTTATTTTGGATGCGATTAATCGCGATTAATCGTTTGACAGCACTTTATATATGTGTGTGTGTGTGTGTAATAAATGTAAAAATGCAATTTAAAACTATACTTAATTGTGTTTATGTGTGTGTGTGTGTATATATATATATATATATATACACACACACACACAAACACAATTAAGTATAGTTTAAAAAAATCTAATATCACTAACTGAATATATATGAAGCATATTAAAACAAATAAAGGATATTAAATAATTCCATTTAATAAGAATTAATATTTTAATAAAAATAAATTATATCATTTTAAATGTTATTCTTTAAAAAAAAAATGTGTGTGATTAATTTACATATGAACATTAATTGAAACATTATATAAATAAATGAAATTTATATTTTATATTATTTTAATTGTTTTTCAATTAAATTTAAACCATTTTATTTTTTCAAATAAAAAATAATTTATGAAAATATTAAAAATACAAACATTATATATATATATATATATATATTTATATGGTTTTAATTACATTGAAAAACAATTAAAATAATAAAGTATACATTTATTTATTTGTTCATAAAATATGTATGTGTGTATATACATCTCTTCTGATTGATTATATATGAATATGAATCATTTCAAACAAGTTATGGATATTAGTAAAATAATACATCAATTGATAAACTAAGAAAATTCCAAAATAAGAACTGAATTTTTATACTATGATCTAAATAAAGAGTACAATAAACCATTTCAATATTTATTACATTAAAATGATTTATGACATTTATTCAAATAATTTATTTAAAAATATATAAAAGTTATTTAATGTTGTGCATTTAGGATACATAAAGTGCTAGCTATAAACTTAAGCCTTAGAGAACAATGAAATAAAATGACATTTCCACCACAAAATGATACGAAACATCACATATTCTCAGATGTGGAGGAAATGTTAATGACTTTTTTTAAGGAAATTTTTTACTTTTTTTTATTTAAAATAAATAAAATTGTAATAAGAGTGTGAAAAAATGCTTTAATAGAGTTTCTAAAAAAAGTCTGTCGTATCAAAACCGCCTGTAATTAAAGAAACACCCACATACTAAAAGTCTGAATACTAAGTTCAGTAAATGTATGTTTACTCTACAGAAATATCAAGACTAAAATAGTAGCCAAGCAACAGTGAGGCATAACTCATATACTGGTTTACTCAGTCTTCTAGCTTCACTAGCTCTCATCTCTCAGTCCTTCAATTCTACTCAAGAGAAACACAGATTTGTTAGCGTGAGCAGCGGTCACGTCAGTGCATTGATGCAGCAGCGCTGTGATGTTCACGCATGAGTTATTTATACTGCAGACAGCCAGGAATAGAACAGCCCTCCTTACCCAACCTCAATACTCACACACAGCTGACATTTATAGAGACCGATCTAAACTAGAGGACGTGTGAGGGGAAAAACACTCTCACTTTCATCCCATCACATTATACGTTCATTACACTGCTACGACTTGATAGAAAGGTTCGAACCAACAGCTTTTCAGAGCCTGGATCTTTACCCACTAAGCTACAGCACCCTCTGATTCAAGTTACAGCATAAATCAAATCTTTGCTCACTGATTTCAAACATCCAATGTTCAATACATTTTACAGATGATTAATATACATAATTGCTACATAAAGACTTCAAAAACATGATACAGACTGCCATCTTGTGGCCACACGTTTTGCATTTTTGGCAACAATATTTAAATATTTATAATCTCTTTTTAATAACATTATATATGTTAATACAATATTAGAATTAATTTTTAATGTATTAAAAAATATTATAATAAATAAATTAATAAGGTATGTATTAACATTAAATACTTATAATAATAATATTCAGTTTAAATATATATTTAAAAACAAATTGGTGCAAAAAATCATAATTAAAAAATTAAAATAGAAAATAAAATTAATATTAACTGATTATGAACAATTAAAAGAATAAACATCTTTTTCATTTTGCATTATAACTTTTCTATTTTATATACATTTAAATCACACATATTTTTCAAATTTAAATGTAAAAAAATAGAAATTATAATCCAATGTTTTACAATATAATCAACTACATATGAAATTCTTGCATTATTATAAGCAAATCTGTGCAAAAGAATAACTATACTAGCATTATAATAGTACAAGTAAAATAAATATTACACGATTATGGCCTATATATTGAATAAACATTTCTTGCACATTTTGTATATACATATTTAAATATAATTATTTTTATATGTAGCATTCATTTGAACTACTTACATAAAAGGAAATCTGAGCAAAAATTTGCAAGTACAATATTATAATAAAAGCTAAATTAATATTAAATGATTAAAAGTAAAATAAATATTAAATGATTATGACCTATAAATAAAATATTCTTCTTCATTTTGTAAGATAACTTTTCTTTGTTTTACATTTTCTTTCAGAATTATGTCAAAAAAATTACAATTACATTTTATAGTACATTTTATAGCATTTTAATAGTAAAAACAATATTAAATCATTATTTACATTTTTCAATAATAAACATTAGCCTAATTTTCAATTATTTGGGGATTTTCTAATACAATATAATTTACAATATTATATATATATATATATATTTTTTTTTATGTGTAGCAACATGAAATACTTTTAATATTCAGTTGAAATATTTACAGATTTAAAAGCAAATAAAAATAAAAAATAAAATAAAAAAACTCACCTTTCTGTTCTAATGCAGACTGCTTGCTTATGGTCACATTTGATGGTTCATCAACCTTCAGCGTTTGAACTAAAGACTCGGGGGAGATTTTAGTTCCAGAAAAAACTCCAGAGGGAAAACTGAACACCTACATGGAAAACACATGAAGCTGAATGAAGAACTATCTCATTTAGAGCTGGACATCTGAGGAGAAATGACACTGGGAATTCAACATACGACACTGGCATTTGAAATATTTCATAGCATGCAACAAATGAATAATACAAACAAATGGCCATACCTTAGAATGATTATTTATACTGCTGTCAGATGTGTTGAGTTTGGTCTCTTGTGAATCTGTTTTTATGAGCTGAATGGGCTTGATCTGTATCTTTTCCAGACTCCCCAGCATGGGTTTGTTTTGGTGCTCATTTTCCAGCTTCACAGCGCCGTGGTGGAGCTTCTGCCGGGCCCGTTTAATCTTCCCCACCATTCTGCCTAAGTATACGTGTTTTAATTTAATTTGATGAGATCCTTACGTTTATACACAGCGCAAAAAGTCCCGCACGTGCTAAAATTGTCAAATTGTTTGGTGTTACAGCTAACATTGTCCGTGTAAAAATGAAACAGAAGATGAGTTCCGTCAAAACTTCTCCTCAAGTCGTTGAGGCTCGTCTACACTTGAAAATGTCCAGGTATGGTTTTCCAATCATCTTTAAATCTTAAATAAACACAAATTTTAACATAAAACACTTAACAAAGGGCAAAAGTAAGAAAAAATATAACTTTAATCGAACGCGATAAAGGGTATTTACAGGAAATGTTCGTCCCCGGCCCATACATACTTACGAAAATTAACCGTTTTATTATAGTAAAAGTGTAGTAACCATGTTTTTTTTGGCGCATTAATTACCATTTGTATAACCACAGTTTTATTACAAATACCATGGTTAGCCTAACAAATACCATGGTTAGTGCAGCAAAACCATGGTTAATTTGTGCATACCACAGTTTAACCATGGTTTTTAATATGTAGCAAAACCAAACGTAATGCTGCATAAAAGGCAGACTAAATTAAGCCAGCTCTGACTCACCCCAGCTCTTAATATCAAAGCATAATCGTATTTGCTGAGTAAATGCATTTATGCCACTTCTGAGCAGCATTAAACAGCCTAGTAAAGACTGTAAATGCCATTTCAGTAGCACCTCTGTTTCGCCTCTGCAGTGTACAATCAGCATTACATGAAATGTACACGGCAAAGATGGCACAAAAGCACTTCTGAAGTGGCATTTAGGTTCTTTATACAGTTTAATGCTGCTCAGATGTGGCATAAATTAATTTACACAAAAATTGCAGGTGTATAACTTCATGCTAGGGCCTGGGGTGGTCAGAGCATGTAAAATTTATTCTGTTTTTATGCATAATTGCATCTTTACATTGAATTTTGAGCAGTCACAGAGCAGCCTTAATAAATTGTGTAAAAAGGCCTTTATCAGAGTTTTTAAGATGTAATTAATTCTTTTTAGTCACCTCATCTTACCAAGTTGTTTTTTTCTCATTTATAAATTGGTATAAACTTGAACCTGTGTTGACAACATTAACAGAAAGTCCTTTCAAAATTATCTTTATTCTTTGATGAATATGGCAAATACATACATATATACACAAGCAAAACCGACAGTTTACAGATAGTTACTGAACAATATTACAAAAACAGTATATAGATCCAGCTCATACGCAGCTTAGAAATACAAAAATATAACACTATTAGTCCAGCAGCATACATTTGGTTTAACCAATGTCTTGACATGATTCAGAATAATCTACTTTAAGTTCTCTTATATATCTTAGGTGCATTCAAGAGTATATATATTACGAAATGTATACGATGGTATACTGTATCCAGGTAGGTGGAGGTGGGAACAGACGGGGTAATTTTCACTGCCCTCCTTCTGTATCTCTGTGTAACTGAGTCTGGCCCCTGAGGTACTTCGGGGCCAAAGTAAGATTGTAATTGAGCCCTTGAGCCCATTATCGCTGTGCTTTATTCTAAAGGAGCAGTTAACACACACACCACTGTAAGTACTACTGAAACGGGGTAGTACGATTAAGAAACCAAAACTATTTCTATTGAAATATTTCTAAAATACATAAAGCAAGATGTAAAGACTTGCCATGCATGCTAAAATAACATTGGGTGAATCTCATATGAAATATCTAGGTTACCCTGCAAAAAATTGTCTAGTTTTTCAGTGCAAATATCTAAACATTCTTAAATCAAGATACATTTATAAATCTTGGTTTTTGAAAAAAAGTGTCCCAAAATAAGTTTAGTTTTTGCTTAAAACAAATTTCAGACACCATTCGTATTTTATTTTTTTTTACCTTCAATGGTTTTTTTTTTTTCTTTTCTTTTCTTTTCTTTTTTTTAAGCAAAAACTCACTCAATGTTGGTATTTTTTTTTTTTCAGAAAACATGACTTAATATTATAATTCATTTTGCATCTCAAGTAAATGCATCTTAATTCGAGAATGTTTAGATGTTTTTCCTGGAAAACAAGACAAAGATATTTGCTGTGCATATTTCAACCTAAAATTACAGGGACAAAAATCTATATTTCAGTCCCAAAAACAAACCAAAATAGAATTAATTCCTTATGCAAATATAATTTTCTATTTTTTCTTTTAATTTTGAGGTTAAAATACAACCTGGACATGTATCGCATTGAAGTTATATTTAGATACAGCTCCCTACAATCACACAATTCTCAATAACAGTAAATAAAATAACTATAAAATTATTTGGCGTACAAATTAACTAAATCTATAGCAACACAACTTTACCTAAAATTGTACATTGTTACTTTTTAATACATTATTACTGTACTGTAATGTCTGCATTCTGCAAACAAGTGTTGACTGGGAAGACTTGAAATTGTTGCATTTTTTAGTTTCTTTTGTGAGCGTCTCAGTGTAAGACAACTTTAAATTCAGTCAGTTTACGTTAGCTTACTTATCCGGACATTAACAAATAGCGAGGAAGGAGGTATGCTGGTGCCGTCTTTAGACAGGAGATGAATGTGACGATACCCTACAAGGAAGAACAAAACGTGCTTAGTATTAACAGCAGCTCCCCAGAGGATAGATTTTTGATGCATTTGGTGGAACGGAGACGTACCTGGCTGAATACAGGTGAAAGGGAGAGTGAACTGTCCCACAAAGTCGTTCTTTGATGTTTTATCATAGTCCTCCACGACAAACCGTACCAGTGCCAATTCAGGAACATGAATTGTGAACTGAAGCGTATCGTACCATACTGGGTTAAAACCTGCAGAAAATTTCAACCATTATCAGCAAATGAAAAAAGTGCAACTTTTTGAGGCAGTTTTTCTACATTTTCTATAATTATTGTACAAATATCTTTTAACACCTCATATTAATTGAAATAGTACATATTTGCACTTTTAAAAATGAATTAGTCACAGGACTATTTAAGCCAACTGCTCAAAAGTGATTAAAATCATGAAAAACTTACAGTAATATACAATATATAAACGTGAACCTTAGCGCATGTCCAAAACCATTCGTTCAAAACCAGATTTGATTCAAGTTTGTTTAGTCTTTCGAACGCAACTAGATCTCTGGTTTAACTGCGTCTAGGCTTTCTCAGTCTAGACACAACTTCGTCCTATACGTTTTAACTGACCATTGTTGTCAATGTATCTGGTTTCCTGCTTGGCCTGGTCCAGTGGTACGCCGTGAATTTCCACCCGAACGAGGGGATCAATGATTGAGCCCTCCTTGATGTTTACCTTGGGAAGCTGTTGGCCGCTGATTACCTGAAAGAAAAAAAAAAGAAAGAAAAAAATCACACAATATATGCAGGTTTAGCATATACACGTTATAACACCAGGACATACACAGAAATTCAAGTCTACCTGTATAGACAGGCTAAGCGGCTTGTAACCATCTCGGTTTTGGGGGTTTTCTGGGTCAAATCTCTCATCAGTGTTGCGCATGAATGCTGGTTTCAGTACATAGCCACAATGTCCGTTCTGACTGAATAAACCATCATTCAGATCCATCTCAACCCCTGCGGTCTGAAAGTTCAGAGCAACTGAGAAGAGAAGAGAAGAGAAGAGAAGGCTACATTTAGCAATGAAAAAATATTTACCACCATTTGTGTTTAGTAGTAAGAGATGATCCTGCTTAAAACAATGTCTATTGGAACATTTTCGATTTTCATGGATAAAAAATGGTAATTTAGGCTGTTACGCTAATGAAGCAATGCTCACCAACTCTGAATAGTTGGTTGGTTTAAAAGGGTTATGAAATGAGAAATCAAAATTCCCTTGATCTTCTGACATAAGACGTCATTGTACTATAAAATCATCCTGTAAGTTTCAGAACTCAAAACTTTCTCGTTAGTCTGAAAACAGCTTATATAAAAGACAATCTGCCAAAATGACAGGTTGTGGAATGTGCCACTTTATGACATAATAGTGTGGCTAAAGACCGCCTCCGCAGAGGAAGATCAACATCTGCTTCTACACCGCTGCCTGTTTATCCCCGCCCACAGTGCCAAGTTGTGAAAAAAACAGTCTTTACATTGCCTTCCTTCTGATCCTAACATTAGGAATGTGGATGAACTTTATTTTTAATGAAGTGCCAGACCGTGTCAGTAAAAACTTGGTAATTTCTTCACTTTTTATCACAGATTTGTTTACAAACAAGGCACAATTTGACGCAGGATTTTCAGAAAGATTGAAAATAAAATAAAAGAATCCGACAGTAATGTTGCACCACACAACTGTGTGTTTTTATTATGCGGTCACTATTGCATTGTCTGTTATTACAGATCGTTTGATATGTACTGAGTAGAGCTGCACGATATTATCAGAACGTTATTGGAATCGGCCGATAATCGGCTTAAAATGTAAACATCGGCATCGGAACGATATGGAAAATTATGCCGATATGCCCTGCCGATAAGATGAATAGCTAATGTGTGCTCAGGGTGTGCTAGCAGTACAATCACGTCAGCAGTGTGGTCATTCTTGATGCGAAATTTGGTCTGAATGGTGATTAGATTCACTGTTTTGGATCGCCGTATTTAATCTGAGAAAGTAAACACAGAATGACGCGTCCAGTATGCGATAGTAATTTTTTGATTGATAGTTGATTTATAGTTATTTCCAAAGCTTTCAATGTATTCTTATTATAAAAGAACAGGTTTTTCAACAGGCTAGTAAGACTAATATCTATTTGACCCAAGAACTAGCTATTTATCACAAAGTTATGCAATGTTCATCAACAGAATATTTAAAAATTCAATGAAAGCCCTCATGAATCTTAGCTAAGCTGGCTAAACCAGAATCTCATGAATTATGAAATATTCGTATTTCAACCTATTTTTAAATCTGGTAGGCTCACCAATTTGGCACCCTGCGTTCCACATGTCCTGTGGGTTGAAGTTGGATGAGTCAGTTCTCAAACCACTGGGGTAAACCCGGCTCAGTTGATGAGCATTATAGAGAACAAACTCTGCTCCTGTAGCACAGAGACAAACACAGTAAGACAATACTATACTCTAAAAAAAATTATAATTTATGAACTGTTATGTGCAGTCAGACTCTTGTGTCCTTTACCTGCCTCCCTTATGTGTTTCCGGGCCTTAGACTCCGCGAAGGAGGAGATCTCGTAAAACTTGGAGTGAATTTGTGAATGTTTAAAGCTGCTAAAGTGGACACTCTTGCAGTAAATCACACAATCCGACAGCTCTTTAGAGAGACGCTGCTTGGATTTCTAGATGGTACAGAAACAGTCCTTAACAGGTTAGAAAAACAATTTGATATCCACCTCATTTTCATTTTCATCTCATTCCTAAGGTGGTTTGCTAGTTTTTCTGGTCTGTTTGGATGATTTCAGAGTGGTTGTGGACACTTGTCAGCTGGTCAGGTCTTTGAGGCAAGCTGGCCAACCAACTAACCCAGCTAAACACCAGATTAAGCCATCTAAGATCTAAGAACCACCTTTTTAGCTGAGTTGTTAAGAAATAAGGACTGACTCTAGCAGGATTTTAGCTCAGCAGCATCTAAAACCTAGAGAAATGGCTGTGATATTTGAGAAGGGTGCTAGCTTGATTGTATGATTGTGGTTTTACTGCAAGCATTCAGTTCTGCTACCTAAACCATTGAACCCAGGACTACTTAGACAATGTCATGACAGACGACCCTTGGATAATGAGGCCAGGTATCCATCTGGCTTCATCTTACACTACCATCTGTTGGTTTCATCCTTGCCAACCTGCTGTGCCAACTTAACATGATATTCAGCTTGCTTAGCATGGAGTAGTCTAGATCTGGGCTGGTAACCAAAAGTTGGTTCAAAGCCAGCAAGGGTTAATCCTTCAACATTGTACCACTGAGCAAGGAGACTATCCCTGGACGTCACTTACAATAGATTTGTCAACTAAATGACTATTTAGTAATTGACCTAAACCGGTTATCCAGCAAGAGAACAATGCCTGTGTGCAAATTAAAAGCTAAACATTCCATGCCAACTTTTTTCCAGTTGATGAGTCAACAAGATGACTGTATTTCGGATTAGAGAAACCAAGAGAGGTGATCCCTGACTGCAGCTAACCAGAGTTCAGAGAATCAAGTGTCACACGGTAACAGCAGTGCCAGCAAATGCACATGGCCACCTATCAGATGGCAAAAGACCACAGAAGATATGCCATTTCTGTCTTATCTACCTGACTTTCTCTCTTGCTTTTTCTTGTTTGTCTACTTCCTTCCCAAGATTTCTCCAGTGTCACCCGGTCCAACTTTCATTAGTACTTTATGCAATCTGACCGTTTTCAGGGCCACTGAGCATCTCTTGTCTCTCAGAATATTTTGCTACCTTCAACATGAGACAAGCTGGTCTACATTAGTTAAACTGCTTATGGTCCAGATTTTTTTCACTTGAAGTTAGCACAAAGTAACCCTCCTGTTCAGAAGTGGAAGTTTCCAGGGATGATCAAACCGAAGTTCAGCCGTGTTCAACATGTACGTAATTAGATTTGAATGTTGCGGTTAGAGTCGTGGCAGACTGTAACTCTTACTTGAGAACGCAGCACCGCAGAGCTCTGATGAAGACCTGATAAGACTCTCAGTGAGACAAGACCGCCATTCAATATTTTACAATATGTTGGCTCATGAAGTAGCCAAAGAAATTGTATCCTAGATATGCCCCATTATCTTTAACATTATTTCGTTGTTAACTACTAATTAGCCATTTAGCTGCCACTTTTACTAACAGCGATTTACAGTGTGCTTGTTACAGAAACAGTCCCCCTTGAGTAACCTGTGGGTACGGGTTTTGTTAAAGGGTACAACAGTGGTAATTCGTAGATCTACCTTTGCTGGGTTTCAAACTCTTTACTGACTTGGCTACACCACTGCAAGGTTGTAGAATTCATCTTAATCATCTTTAAAAAAATTACTCCTGCCATGATTAGAAAATCTACACAAACATCGCTCCTGAAACATATCACTGTACCTTGACTCTATGCCGTATGCTGTCATTGCGATGATGGTCATCATCAATTTCAGCAGTCTCCTCTTCCTCGCTCACCTCTCCCATCAAAGGGTCATCCACTGCCCCATTCATGCTATCCTCTAATCCACCTATCTTCTTTCCTTTCAACAGAATCTTCCCTTTCAGATCCTACACACACACACACACACACAAATAAGGAGAAGATACATTTTCATCAGCAAACATCAGAAATCTCATATATTAACATTTTAACAGTTAACACATGGACACACAAATTAGATGTACATACTAGAAAAAGCCTTTTGTAGTGGTTGGTTATTGGTTAGATAGGATTGCATTGAGACTCTTTTGAAGAAATCAATAAATTTGCACCTACAGTAAACTAGCAAGAGTTCACCGGAAAGCAAGTTTTACCAGAAACATGAGAGAAATTAGCCTAAGCTAGCCTTGACAAGCAAGGTAATGCATGCTAGTTTGAGCTGGTCTTTCTTAGCAGGGTTGTGTGCGTTTGTGGGATGGGATATTATTGTTTGCTTTAATTATTCAGCGTGGCTGGGTCGCATGGACATATATCATATGGCTGCCGCCCCAGGTGAACGGCTGGAGAAAGTGAATGTATCCTGGAGAGGTCACCACACTCTGAACTCTGATACAAACGTCTGCTCGTGGGGTGGAAACTTCGAGATCTTTGACTCTTCTAGATGAATGACCAGTGCTAGACATTTACTGCCCGTTTCAGCAGCAATTAAGTGGACTTGTTAAGTGGAAGTACTTGTTTAACTGACCGCATGCATCCGTGCTCTCTGGCTCACCTCAGGAGACGGGAGGCCGATGGCAATCTTTCCATCTAAAGGGCTTTTCAGCAGCTTGTCTCCTAGAATCTGGGTGAGGTGTTGGGCCATGACTTTCTGCTGCTCTACACTGCAGTGGTTCTCAATGGACAGGATGACAGGGTACTGCGATGCCTGTGGAGGGGAGAGTGTATGTGTGTGTGTGTGTGTGTGTGTGTGTGAATAAGTGATGGAGTGAAATGGAACACTCAACACAGAACAGCGGCTAACGTGCTGCCAGGCAGGGGTCGACTGCCATAGATCACATTACACACAAACAGAAGGGCATGGTGCCCTGGCTCAGAGTGAAACTGGCCCCAGTCTGTCACACACAAAAATGAGAGCTAGTACTCTAAACCAGTTTAGAAAGAAACCAAGAGGGTTATATAAAGTATTAAGAATTATGGACATGTTATGTCGATATATGGTATTTCTATCAGAAATCACCCCCTTTCAAAAAATGGCACCATGGTACAGTAATAGAATCAGATGACAATACTATGGTATTTTGAAATATGCCATGCATGTACCATGGGGTGTACATGGTGCTTCCAAAAATATCATAGTAAAAGTCCAAAAAACCTATGGTACTTTCTTCCAAGTATCATTGTTTTTACACTTTTTAAGGTAATACCATGATTTTGGGATTCCTTGACTTACCTTTGAGAACCACATAAATACCATAGTATTTGAATATGGTAAACATTCATTACAGTGATATATTAAGTAATGTAGTATTACCATCTAATAACACCACTATACCATGGCACCACCACAGAACCACCATTTTTGTTATGAAAGTGCAGTTGTAAAAGAGTGAATGAAAACAAAGCCATAGTTTGTGACATACTTTAAATGCATAGTTGCCAAGCACAGTGACAACATCCTTGAAGAAGATCTTGGAGGTGAACGTGTGTCCATGGTAGACAATTGGTTCTCCATTTGGTCCATCCCAGCAGTCCACTTCTACACATCGACAGCCACGTTTCAGAGCTCTAAAACACAGATACAAGTTAATATTTATGACTATAGAGAACAATTGAAGCTTCAAGAATCGAAGGAAAGGCCTACTTGAACTTGTTTTTTGAAAACGTGTGTACCGTATATAGCCTTCCACACTGCTGTGTCCTCTGATTTGGTCCTCCAGAAGGTACGTGTTATGAGAAGACGATATGAAGTAATGACAAAGAGGCTGAGTCATGTCCTGGTAGAGTTCCACCATAGTAGGGTTGAAGATTGAGCCCTCAGATGAGCTCAGGTACATTAGGAAACCATCAAACGTCATCGCTTGTAACATTTTCGCTATAGGAACATGGGGTAAACTAATTAATGCATTTAAAGATGAGCCAAGATGTCAAGAATACAAAATGCAGAATACCTGGAAGTGTAAGTTAATGAGTTTGAGAAGTTTGAAAGCCAAACCATCAAGGATGATCTAAACAGATCAATGGCAAGTGGAAAGCAAAATACAAATAACCTAAGCTTTGAAGAAACTTGAGAAAGAAAAGTACAACCCTGTTAGTTACCTGTATCTGAAGGTTCATAGCGTTCAATGAGTTTTAGTGCATACTGCTGAACTCTGTCCTCATGTAGCTGCTCCTCCTGTAGGAAATCTTTCAGATCTTGGAGTGTTAGCTTCTGCCCATCACCCGAATATTCCTGAAACACTCGCAGGACATCCTCACGCTGAGTCAACATCTTATAGAACAGCACAAACTCATCATCTTCTAGAGTTCCTGATTGAGACTTGTCTGCCATCTACAGAACAATAGAAGTTCCAAAATGTAAAAATACAAACAACTATCTGGAAATGGATCATTAAATAATGACTTAAATGTGTCTAGTGTCAAACTGTCATTGAACTGAAGCTACATCAAGTGGTACAGCAATGGAACCATAGATTGGCCATAAATGTGCAGTTACCGTAAAAAGACGAAGAGCGTGATGCTCGTTCATGTCCACATTCATCATCTTCAACAAATCTCGGACCTCCTTAAAGTTCATCCGTCCATCTCTGTTTTTGTCTGCCTTTTTAAACCAATCACAGATCCATCTGAAAACAGCATTTAAGGGAAAACTAAAGTGCTTGGTATGATTTACCAAAGTAGGGTTCCTGTCAACTGATTTTAGGCTTATGTTTAAGAGCTCAAGGGGCTTGGACTTCAATCCAAGTATCGTTAGAGATGGGGTTTAAGAAACAAGAATATTGTCCCAGGAACATGTCCAACTTGCATAAATCATGTTGTACAACATGGAGTGAAAGCAGGTAAATGGATCAGATGTGCTGCTGTCCCAATGTATTTAAGTGTCCTTTAATGCCTTTTAGCCTGCGTGAAACCTTGTGCGTGTAAGATGGACAGAGAGTGGAATGATAGACAGGCAGATAAAGAGTGACAGTAAAGGATACTGGTCTAGTTTCTCTCTCTGCCCCATGTTCTCCAGGTTATCGATGAGTTTGCGTATCCCTTTAATCCATGATTGCGCTTCCCCTGCTGATTCGGCCACTAGGTCCAAGTTGCCTCTTCGACCACGGAACACAAGGGTGAAGCAGCGGTCAGGAGGGAACTCGTCAGCAATGCTGAGCAGAACCTCAGATTGGTGCCCTTCTCGCACAGCTTCCACATCACCCACAGAAACTATAGATACACACAGACAAACATTTACCTAGCTATCCCCTAAAGCCCAAAACAGGGATTCTCAACTCTGGCCCTCGAGGTCCACGTTCCTGCAGAGTTTAGCTCCAACCTTGATAAAACTCACCTGCCTGTAACTTTCCGGTGTTCAGAATATCTTGATTAGCTTGTTCAGGTGTGTTTGATTAGGGTTGGAGCTAAACTCTGCAGGAAAGTGGACCTCGAGGGCCAGAGTTGAGAACCCATGCCCTAAGAGTTGGTGACAAGACCGGAACAATATTTGGCCTATCAAGACCCAGACCCATACAAATGCAACATTTATGTGGTCTCGAGAGATCTCAATACCAAAATAAAACTAGATTGACACTCAAACTTTGACCCCCCACCCAAACCCTACAGCTAGTTTAGAGCAGGGACGGCAGAGTCCAACCATAATTAAACACACCTAAACTAGCTAATCAAGGTCTTTGCAATTACTACAAACTTCCAGGCAGGTGTGTTGGAGAAAATTAGAGCTAAGCTCTGGAGGATGTTGGCCCTCCAGGAACAGAGCATACGGTGGCCCAGTAGTGCATAACACAACAAAATCTCCACAGCACAACTCATAGGACTAATTTCAGTGTGTTGTGTTAATTTTGCTGTGTTGCGGCTTGTTTCCATTGTGTTGTGCTAATTTCGTTGTTGCGGCTTGTTTCTGTTGTGTTAATTTCACTGTGTTGCGGCTTGTTTCTGTTGTGTTGTGCTAATTTCATTGTGTTGTGGCTTTTTTCCGTTGTGTTGTGCTAATTTCGTTGTGTTGTGCACTACTGGGCCACCGTAAGAACCGGATCTAGAGATTCTAAAATAATTTCTATGAAGCTGCTATATTTATGCCTAGGGTAATGGTGCAGTTGTTGTAGGCTGGTTATAGGTTCAGACACAGGAAGAGTGGATCTATGGACTATCACTATTGTGATCTTAAGTAAGATACTTAAACTCAGGTTTCTCTTATAACAGCGGAGTCTAATCATGCTCCTGGAGGGCCACCTTTCAGCAAAGTTTTGCTCAGCCCCAGTTAAACACACCTGAATCAGCTAATGAAGGTCTTCAGGATCACTACAGACATTCAGGCAGGTGTGTTGCAGCTAAACTCTCCAAGCTCTCCAGGAGAAGGACTGGACACCCCTGGCATATGGGATTGTTCTTGTAGTACAGCACATGGCTTTGGATGAGTGACTAATAATTACAGATTGTGGATCTTGTTAGCGCCACTTACAGGTGGAGTGTGCATTTCCTGCTTTCTTGCTCTTGTACCAAATAGTCATGCAGTCTTCTTGTAGCCGGAAATAACGCTGCTTTTTCCATGAGCGAGACTTGATTTTTCTCATCACTGTGCCAACAAACATAGACTTCAGGTCGTCATCAGCCTGGATACCTGAGGAGCAAGACGGTACAGGAGACAAAGAGGGCGAGGAGGGGTCAGACAACAGGTAATGCACCTGACCCAGATTCTCAGCATATCATATAATCATAACACGCTAGAAACACCCCCTGCCTCTCATGACCAGATAATGAATCCTCCTTTTGTATAGACATAAAAGAGATGGGTTTTGACATGCATTTTATCAGTCATTGTAACCTGGATTTGCTAGGACTCTAACCCTACCAGATGGGCTACTTGAATTGTTATTTAAATTTGCTGTAATTTTTTAGCATTTTAAATGTGAAATAAAATATATTTTAACCCTTTATCAAGGTTTCCTGGGAAGAACTTCCCAATGGTTCTAACAATGTAGATTTTTCAGCTTTTACAATGTTTGTGGAGACATCTGAAGACAAGATCTACCAGAACTGATGGAATAACCTCCATGTCACCTTAAAAGTGTTAATATCGACAGTCTACAGTGGTCTATATAAGCCACTTTGCTTGGAGTGTGGGACAAATAAATACTGATGACAATGAGGATTTTTTCCCCCATAGTTTAAATGTTAACTTACGTAGGCTCCTTTCAGCAGAAGCCATTTGTCGTTCTGTCATTTTTTAGGTGTCTCCTGTTTAAGAATAAAGAGAGAGAAGGAATGAATGAGTCATATTGACAAAAGTGGAGAAAAGAATATTAAAAAACATTGTATATTTCATAGCATATGCTTTCTATTTAACATACAATAAGGGTTAGGGTTAAACCCTTAACCCTAATATAAAAAAAGCTAGATTTTATATGGACCAGAGCATAACTTTAATTAATAAAAGTAACAAACCATCAATCATAAATTCAAAAGAAAAACACCACACAAACAATATAAGTGTAAAATATTCAGAATACTTATATTTTAAGAAACTGAATTGTGCAACCAAAATTTCAGTCTGTATTTCCATTCATGCAACTGAAAAACCTTTTCACTGCTTTTGAAAAAATACTTATGCACACCCTCAAATCTTTTCAGATGGTATAAATGGCTGTTGTTGGTGAAAATCCCCTGGACGTCTAGCTTTAATAAAGGGATCAGCACTGTTGCCTCAGGCTCTTTAATGTTTGTATGGATCTGCTCATTGTGAAAGCATCTCACACTTGCCCTCAAATACTGCACAGCCATGCAAAACCAGACAAAAAAAGTCACACTTAATTATTAGTTAAAATATAATTAATTGTAAATATATTTAAATTGCATGCACTGAATTTCTATGAGTATACGAAAATAAAACAAAATGACCTCAAGCTAGCCATGTGAGCAGAGATGTGTTGTAATGCCCAGCCAAAGTTGCCATGAAGATTCAGGTTTCACATAAGGCCAGTCGCCTTAAACATGGCGGACAAAATGTCCAACATTGCTAACGAGTTATTAACAAAAACATGCTGAACTCAAGCATATGTTCGAGATTCTTTCAGTTAATTTGTTGTTAGTTGCTGTTACAACTAATGACTAAAACTGTTGTAACACTGATATATGAATTAGCTACATCAAGCTACAAATGACAACAACAGTGTCAACGATAGCAATATGTTCACTATATTATATTATAAAGAAATTAAAGGATATGAACAGCAAAATAATTTGTTACTTTTAAATGTATTTTATTTTTGCATTTTATGAAAAATACAAATTATAACAAATATAAATAACTACACTATGAAAGCTACATAAATATGTATCATTTATATAACTATTAAAAATGACAAGTTAACAAACAGCAAAAAGACAAAACAAGCAACAGGTATGAACAGTTATCCTGTATCTATAGAAAAACAGACATACAGGTATTGTACTTAAGTACAATAATATTCATCTCAGGGTTGAAGGAGCACTTACCCTCTGTGGGCTCATAGTTGGATCTGTATTTGAGTTTTGAAGAGGAGCATAACTCAGGAGAAGCCGGTGTAATGTGGCCCCCGCTGCAACAGAGCCGGACTGACTGTCCGCATCTCGCCACAACACACCTCCCTCTGACGCACAACCACACACCCACAGATCCACAGAAACACACGCGGCTCGATGTCCACAAGAGCCCCTTGTCCTCAAGATACACTTTCTTTCTCCTGTCTTTGGGAGTCAAAACATCTCTTGGCCTTCCTTCCCTCAGGCTGCTTTGTCTTGCATCTCTCTGTCCTCTGTACACATAAAACGAGGGTATGTCAGTTTTGAGGTGGAAACACAATCCGGCGCATTACGTAATTGGAGTGTTGCATTCCTGCGGTGTGACAACTAAAGCTTTAATCGTGACCGAATAAACGTGCAGATGTGAAACATAACACTTTTCTAAATAATCCTGAGCGAATTCACAGAAATCCCGTTCCTGATCGGCTGTGTTATCGAAGCTATTTGCATAGTACATTACGCCAAACAGAGCGTTTTTCAAAAAAACAGTACATACATCACAGAGACGTCTATTTGACATCTGCAAGACGTAGTTTTAGAGTGATTGCTTATCTGCAATGCATCTTGAGGATGTTTCCTATCAGATGTCAAATAGACGTTTAGAAGATATCTTTAAGATGTTTATGATTTAGATTGTATGTAAAACTGACATCTTAAAGATGTCTATCAGATGTTTGTACACAGTAGATGCTTTCAAGATTAAGCGATCTTTAACACATCTTGTAGACGTACATCTTGCTATGCAGTCTGAGTCAAAAAAAGTGTCAGTTTCCGTTCCCAGTGGTTTTTAGCATGTTGCTGTGTTTGCTAACTGTCAAAAGAGTAAGCTAGCATGTTCTGGGTGGTTGCTGGCACGTTGCTATGTAGTTACTAGTGTGTTTACTAGCCTGGGTCAAAAGTCAAAATACTAGTGTGTTGCTGCACAGTTGGTGTTCTGAATGGATTTTAGCATGTTGCTAATTATGATCTAGTGTGTTGCTATGAGGTTTCTAGGTGTTTGCATATTAGCCCAGGTCAAAAGAGCCACAATGCTAGGATGTTGTTATACTGTTGCTGTTCTAAATGGTTCTTAGAGTGTTTCTGTGTTTACTACCTGACAGAGTCAAAAGAGCTGTGTGCTAGCTAGGTTAGGATGTTGCCATGTGGTTGCTAGGGTTTTTGCTTACTACCCAAGATCAAAAGAATGTGTTAATACACATTTGCCGTTTTGAATGGTATTTAGCATGTTGCTATGTGAAAGCTAGGGTGTTGCTAGGTAAATACCTACCTGCCCAAGTTAATACTACAAATCCCTAAGTATGAGATGTTCTGATGGATACTAGCGCATTGCTATGTGGTATCTAGGGTGTACGCTTACTAGCCGGAGTCAAAAGAGCCATGATATTAGGGTGTTGGTGCACAATTGCTATTTTAGGATGCTGCTAAATTTTTTTCTAGAGTGTTGCTAAGAGGTTTCTAGGTAAAACCTCAGCCACAATGCTAGGGTATAGCTAATGTTTTCAAAGATGTTTTAATGAGTTGTTACTATATGTGGTTTCTTTGGTCCTGTTGTGTTGTGACATTTTCTAGGTTAGGTGAATACTTACCTGCTCAAGTTAAAAGCAAATATGAGGTGTTCTCGACGGATACTAACAGGGTGCTATGTGGTTGCTAGGGTTCTGATATACAATGACATTTTTTATGCATTTTAGCCGGGTGTGTCTCACATGTCCTGGAAAGTGAAGCTGCGGGCTCTTTGATCGCCCCCCTGGTGACTGGCTGCAGTACAGGTCATAAATCCCGCCCTCTCCATGTAAACGAATGGGACTTGCGTCAAAACAAAAAAATAAATTACACTTCCAATACAATTTTTCGAAATATGGTTTTGGTCATTTAAGGTAGTAGTTATCACGCTGATATATGTTCAATTGTTCGTTTTTGTGATAAGTTTGATTTATAAATGAAACCTCAGCTGCAATACTAGGGTGTAGCTATATGGCTAATAAAGTGTTCTGAATGGTTTTTAGTAGGGATGCATGATATTATTGGACTGATATCGGAATTGGCCGATAATGGCTTTAAATGTAAATATCGGCATCGGCCAGATATGAAAATTTATACCGATATGTCTTGCCGATAAGAGGAATACATTAACTCACATGTGCTCAGGGTGTGCTAGCGATTAGATCACGTCAGCTGTGTGACTCATTCTTGAAGCAATGTTTTGTCTGAATGATGATTAGATTCACTCTGTTGGATCACTGTATTTAAACTGAAAATCCACGTACAGAATGATGCGTTTGGTGTATGATAGAGTAAATAGTAATAGCACTTGGAGTGGCAGCAGCAGCAGCAGCCTCCCCCGGGTCCTAATGCCCGTTCCGTAAAAAGTTTTAATTCCGTAGGGGGCGCTGTTGGCCTACTTCTAATTAAATTAAAAGTAAAATGGCCTACACAAATAACATTTAGACTGTTTCTGATTAAATAAAGCAGTAATTTATGTCATAAAATAAAGAATATGTTTGATTTAAAGGTCAGAAGCTATAGCTTACATGAAACAAAAATCACAAACATGATACTTGTAAATTAAATAATTTTATATGATTTATTCATTAATGTGTAATATGTTTAATTTTTTAAACAAATCATAAGCTCTAAAAGATTTTCAGAATTTTTACTCTTTTGCTTTAGACCATCTACAAATGTTAAATCTTAAAATAAAATGTTAGTGTTAACACTGCATCTTTCTGGGGGGGAAATGCAGCGATTGATATATATTTATAGTTATTTTCAAAGCTTCAATGTACTGTCAAAAAAACCCTTCATTATTGTTTATTTAATTCTAACAAATAAGTTCTTGTTAAAAACTAACCAAAATTAAAAAATATTTTGCTTATAATTTCTGCCAAATACGATATCGGCCAAAAACGAGTTGAAAAATATCGGCATATTGGATATCTGCAAAAATCCAATATCGTTCATCCCTAGTTTTTAGCATGTTGCTATTTGGTTACTAAGCTGTCCGTTTGGATGATTGTACATTGCCTACGGGGCCAAGTGCTACAATGCTAGGTTTATGCTAGGTGGCTGCTGTTCATAGTCATTTTAGCAGGTTGCTAAGTGTTTTCTAGAGAGTTGCTATAAGGTTTCTAGTTGAAACCTCAGCCACAATTGTAGGGTGTAGCTAAGGAGATGCTATGTGGTTTCTAGGGTCCTAATGCAGTGCTACACGTTAGGCTTGCTGCGATAGTCGGTGTTGATGATGTTAACTTACTAGTGTTAAGATGCAACACCAGTTACGTCACTTGCCCACCGCGGCACCGTCCCCAACCGTTGTTTTGATTTTTTTATAGTAATAAAAATAATTTAATTCAGTTAGAGAACACTACAATTAAAAACTGAATGCGGCTGCTCAATGGAGCGTGCCGAACAATAGTCGCATCACAGATCAGCAGCAGGAGTCAGATTTCATCTATCATGTGGGGAGAGTGAGTTGAGACAGACAAGATGATGGCAAAAGATTTAGTTTTGAAACAAAATGCGAAAGCGCCTGTTTTAAAAATATTTTGGATTTTGATAAGCCTGTTGATTTTTGCCATTTATCTAAGGTGATTTTGGAGGTTTTTTTTAAACATTTGTTTCTTATTTATTTGGTTCCACCATGTTTGTTGATTTTTATTATTTTTTATATTTAAATTTTGTGCAAGTTACTTGTTATTTTATATTAAGCCTATAGCATAGTGTATTTTTATTAGTTTTGTTAATAAATTAAACATTTTACGTTTAATATAAGTGAGTTTGTCATTGTACTATTTTGTTGACCCTTTGTAAAATATGTTATGATGTTCATTCATGTTTATTACATATTTTAAGTAAATATGAAGAAACAGTCAGTTCACGTGCAGCTTGAACTGAGGCAATACAGTGATCAAACTACACATTAAAGAGCCACAAAATGGTATTTATTGTTTGAATTTCTTAAAAAATGACAAAATTTGAAAGCTGAGACTTTGTTTCATACCACAGGTAACCTGCTCGGTCATGTCTGTCGGCGTGTCAGTTTCCTTTTTGCTCCGTTATGTATTTTTCACTGCGTGAGAACATGATGTGTGGCATGACAGCGGCATGGGTTGTCGGACATAGGAACAGTAACGAAGGAGGGCGGGTTTTTTTCGCGAAGGGTCAATTGACACCAAATTGACGCTAATTCGAGCCACAATGCTAGGGTGTAGCTAAGGAGTTGCTATGTAGTTTCTAGGGTCCTACTGTGTTGCTACACGCTTGTTTACTGGCCCGAATCAAAACAGCCACAATGCTAGGCTCTTGCTATATGGCTAATAAGACATTATAAATTGTTTTTAGCATGTTGCTGTTTTGGTTGCTAAGGTGTCGTGGTTGGATGCTAGTACATTGCTTACTGGCCCAAGTGCTACAATGCTAGGATGTTACTAGGTGGCTGTTGTTCAGGGTTGTGTTTTCACAAGTTCTGTCATTACCAATAGAGTTCAATGGAACTTGCGATCATAGTTAGCTAACAATGCTTTTGGGAAACGCACCCCAGAGTAGTTTTAGCATGTTGCTATGGGAATTCTAGGGTGTTCTATGTGGTTGCTAGGTTGCTAGAAGATAAAAGTACAAATCCCTAAGTATGAGCATCAGAAATAGCGTTAGCATTAGCTGAAACCACCAAAAACAAATTCAGACGAATGTCTGGCCATGTCAGTTAACACTATTAGCATATTACATTGCACACTTACAGTATAAACAGTGCTCCCTCTAAAAATGATGAAGGGGCATAACTTCACTACATACACATGATCAAAGCGACTGAATGTTCATAAAATATTCAAACGTCTTCATGGCGTGTTGACAGGCATATATTGGACACTGCTGCACGCTTCCAGTCTGGCTCTGGAAACACGCGTCAGGGAGTTTAATGCATGTTTGTGGAGCACAACTCAAGAGTCTATTGTCTATGCTTGGTCTCCCTCACTGGGGCCCTTTAGCGGAGACCCCGGATGATCGGATCAGGTTACTAAAGCAAGCATTCAACATTTAGCAAGCCCGTTAAACTGCGTTTGGGCAGAAACAGGGAATTAGAGCAAGTAGACTTTTTAAGGTGAATTCTGAACATGTTGTATTTTGAAAAATCAACTCATCTGAAACACATTCGCGTCTATCAAGGGGTCTCGCCAGTCGATTTCGATTGTACCTGGCTTCATCTCCCATTAGGAATTCTTCTTCTCTGTCCCTTCCTCGTGTTTCTGTTCATGAATAAAACACAGCCGAGCTCAATGTCTGAGCTCAGCTTACACACACAGCGCTGGCATCTTTAAAAGGGGGTCCCTGCCTACCCGCTATATCATCGAACCGATGCCTGGAGCGCTTCCAGACTCCTGTACGCACACACGCACGGACGAACACTTTCCATTGCAGACATTGCCTCAATGAAACTCTCACCTTGTGTTTAACGACGTATCAGATCGTTCATTACACAATAGTGATTAGCAACTAAACTCAGCTGACCGTTCGGTTGATATGATGCTTGTAATTGGGACTAGAACAACTATACCGGATCTCAGACTATTTAAGATAAATGGGACATATTCAAGTTTTTGTCATTATGTATAAAATTGAACGGCTAACAGTACTTTTATTATATAAATTATAAAAGTAGTACTGTTAGCCACTGATTTAACACAGATTTCACTGCATTAAAAAATAATTTCTGATTTGAAAACATGTGGCCTTTATTTTATTTTATTATTTCTACTGCTCTAAAGCTGGTTTTGCAGTAGGCTACTACTAATGGTCGGCAGGTGGCAGCCAATGAAATTGTAAGTATCAAGATGTAGGACATACATTTTACTGCATTTGTTTACAAAAAAGGGAAGAAATGTTTTAAAATGCTTTTTTGCTGTCCCATTCTGTTTAATTCAGCAAGTGCCATACAGCTCTCTCAGAAATAAAAATTAATGAATTATATACACAAATATATAACTAAAACATTATATGAAATATTAAAAAAATCCAATCAATTTTGTATAAAATATATATATATTTTGTAATTAAATTGTATTTTTAGTGTGTGTGTGTAAGTATACAGATAGATAGATATAAATAAATCTGTGCAATTTAATGAATATTAATATTATAATACTGACATTATAATATAATATTCACATTTATACACCATATATATATATATAGTGTAACAATAATAGCATAGAATATATTCATATAAAAATTGTATTAGTTACATTTAATTTTTAGTAAATATTATATAGTGCAATTGTTATTGTATAATATACAATAATTATTTAATAAAACTGCATCCCTTTTTACACTAAATGTTATATATTTATACATATATATCTCTGTCACACAATTAATATTAATTATTGTTAATACAATACTATCAAATACTATAAAAATACTATACTATAAAAAAATCATAATTTTACACTATATTATATATAAATATATAGTGTAAGAATAATTGCATATATTAATATTAAATTATATTTTTAGTTACATTTTATTTAGTAAACATTATATATAGTGTATATTACTACACATTATACAATGATAATTATTTAATAAAACTACATCCTTTATATATATATATATATATATATATATATATGAAGAGTTCAGATGCAAAAGCGTCTAAGTACATATGACATTTTTCTTTAAAATTAGCATTTCTTTCTGGCTACCATGTAAGTACTGGTACTTCTGAATGGGTTTAGGCTGGGATTTAGCGCATTTGAAGTGAAAGTACTTGTGTAAAATATATATATATATATTAGGGCTGGTAATTTAACACGTTAATTAGATTAATTAGGGTGAAAAATAACGCGTTAAAATCATTAACGCATTTAACGCACTTGTCCCACCCCAGACCTATGTGGGTCATCTGACATTTCATACACAACAATGACCCTCAACAATAAATGATCTTTTGGGAGTAATTTCTCAGCCAAATTTGATGTGCAATTAATTGCATTACTTAATCGCCACATCATGTAATTAATTAGATTAAAATTTTTAATCGCTTACCAGCCCTAATATATATATATATACTTAGGTCTTTAATTACATTTTTTTTAATTAATAATTCTTTTTTAATATTTTGCAATTTAAAATTAGCATGAAATATCCTAATTCCTCCTCAAGACCAGAAAGGCAGCGTGGCAGATGGCAGATTCACTTGACATTTCTGATGGCATGACACTGTTTATTTAACAGCATTCAAAATCATACACATTTTTGTGATGAAAATCATTTTTGACAAAATACAGACAAAACAGTCTTTCAATTCCTCTTGATTCCGTCAAAAAGGCGTAGAGGAAAAAGTTAAAAAAAACTAATAATGGATGAGACTGACTCTTCCTCAGTCCAGCAGAGTCCAAAGTCAATTTTTAATATCTCGAAAAAAACCGTGAATGCTGAGCACCGTTTCTGAGCTTCTTGGCAAAAAAATATTAAGTGCCCTTGTATGTGAAACAGTCTGATGTGTTTAAAGTGTGGTGCTGGCCGTCCTGGAGGGTTTGGGATGAGTGTGAGTGTGTGTTACTGAGGCGGTAAGGGGATACCGCGGGGGTCCGTGACCTGCCCTTCCTGTAGGTTTTTGACGAGCTGAGCGAGCCAGCGTTTGGTGGTGGAGTCGTCTTTTAGCACTTGAGCAAACGTGGTGTCCTTCAGCTGGTCAGGCAGGCACTGACGCAGAGCTTCTCTCGCCCTGAGAGACACAAAATGTGATTTATATATTTAAATATGATTTCTGACCTACTCTATTTTGATTGATCAATCACACTGATTGAACTGAAATGATTAAAGAGCATAGGAGCGCTGCAACATTTGTGCACCTTCTACAGGCCAACAATGAGCAAGGAACTCCAAAAGCAGGGAAACTATTGGCGAAAAAAAATACCTGGAGTTGTCAGAAAGTCGTAAATAACAGCGCACGACATGTTTCAGCAGGCGAGCCGAGGGTTCCTTCGACAGCTGAAGAACCATCTTCCCCTGCAAGACAAAAAAATAAATTAATAAAATAAAAAAATTGTTTGTGTGAAAATGGAAAAATGGTTCATAGGTAAATCAGCTAAATCAATAAACGCAGTAACAAAATACTTTATATAAATATATAAGAATTTCATTATTTTATAATGTAAATACATATTATAAAATTATAATATATATTTACATAAAATATTTACATTATAAAAATGACATATTCTAAAATATTATAATTGTATAATATTTGTATTTATTTATTTTTTTAGCACTGTCAAACAATAGCGATTAATCGCATCCAAAATAAGTTTACATAATATATATGTGTGTACTGTGTATATTTATTATGTATATATAAACACACACACATGCAGTATATATTTTGAAAATATTTCCATGTATATATTTATATTCTTATAATTTATATTATATATAAAAATATTTCATATATAATCATAACATATTTTTCTTAAGTATATACATGTATGTGTGTGTATTTATAAACACATAATAAATATACACACATATTATGTGAACCAAAATTTTTATTTTGGATGCAATTAATCGTTTGACCGCACTAATTTTTTTCTATCATCAAATTTTTATACTGTATTTTTATTACTTAGTTTTAATGTTTGTTTGTTTTTGTTGCAAAATGACACAGTCATCGTTACATATAAATATCATCACTATTATTACTTTTCCCTTGTTTTTCTTATTTAAATTAAATATCTGAGTATTTGAAAAAAACAATTTCAAAGCATTTTACCTTCAAATATCATTCATTTACATCCAAAAAAGAATGCAATTGCAAAATTAAAATTGATTCATTTTGTAATAAAAATTACAAAATTCTATTAAATAACTGTATTTTGTAACAACAAATGTAAAAATGTTATACCGTATTTTCATTACTTTAATTATTTTTGAAGTTTTAAAGTATAAAAGTTTTGTTTCTGTTCTCCAAAATGACACACTGAGTCATTACATATGAATATTACCATTATTGCTTTTTTTTGTCATTTTTGCTGTAACTTTTTTTTACTTTTTTTTTTGTCAATTTTTGTAACATTTAAATTTAAGATTGGTATATTTGATTATATGTTCAAATTATTTACATTAAGTGTATTCATTTTCATTCATTTTTCATTTCGTATTTATTATTATTATTATTACAAAGTTAAATATATATATATTATATATATTTTATTTAATAATGTATTAATTTTCATTCAAAAAATTCAGTTACAAATTTATATTGCTTTTGTATTTAATATATTTATTTATATTATTTGTATTTATTATTATTATTATTACATAAAGTTAAATATAAATATTATATATATTTTATTTAATTTATAATAATGTATTCATTTTCATTAAAAAAAACGCAGTTACAAATTTATACTGCATTTGTATTTAATATATTTATTTACAATAATATATTATTTGAATATTATTATTATTATTTTTTATTAAATAAAGTTAAATATAAATATATTAAATATTTATTTTATTTATTTATAATACTATATTTATTTTCATGCATTACTATTATTATTAAATAAAGTTAAGTATAAATATATTTAAATATAAAAATATTATATATGTATTAAATGTTTAAGTGTCCATCAACTCTGTCTATTAGTAACAAATGTCAATTAAGCATAATAAGAATTCTGAATAAGATGAATAATAATGAATCACCAGTATCATGGCAACATGTGAAAAGCGTTCGTAGGTCTGACAAATATACGCAAGACCCGTGTCATCCAAGAGGATCTTCTGCAGTATAAATGTGGCCACCTGAAAGAAAAACACACACTTAAAAAAAGAAACATCCATCCTTCTGAATCTCAGATTACACTCATAATTCTAAATAAGATATGTTATTTGGTGATATTTTTGTAAGCGAACCGTTTTGGAGAGCTCGCTGCCAGACTCCATGATGCGCAGACAGAGAGGAATGATTTCTGTGGTCAACAGGAAGTTGATCACCTCCTGCTCATCTGTTTTCACTAGTGCGCCTATCAAACACATTATAATACACACTTATAATACATATTAAACCAGTGTTTGATGGGTTTTTTTTTTCTGTATTAGCCGGTTTTCTTACCGATAACACCCAGACTTGTGAGCCGCAGGTATTCGAAGGGTCGAGTTTTACTGACCGTGTGCAGGAAGGGATAGAGAAACAGAGGGATGTGAGCTGCCAGGAAAGCAGAGCTGAGGATGGAAAAAAAAAAAAAAGGGACAAAAGTCAGTGTGGCACAGGATTAATAATAGTGTAATTTCCTGTGTGTACAGGAAGTAAGTTACCGTGTCTCAACGTGGGAGGCCACACACTGCAGCAGTGCTAAAGCGTTACACACTCGATTAGACTGATGTGCTGTCAGTGTCGGGGGGTTTATGGATGGGTAGATGTTCACAATCTCCTGGAAAGAAAGAAAAAAGTATGACACCAAAAGACACCATAACTTAGTCATTTTAAATTGTAAAAATATTAATATAAATTAATATTAATATAAATATAAACATTTATTAATATAAATTTATTATATTAAATATAATATAATATAATATAATATTATATTAAATATAATAACTTTTCTTTTTCTTTTTTAATCTGCGATTTGGAAGTTATGTTGTTATTGTTATTATTATTATTATTGTTAATGTTATTATTTATTTCATGTATTATTTTTTTTCCCTTATACATTTTCTAATATTTGAATTAATGTGAATTACGTTTAACTAATTCTTTTATTATCAAACATCATTAATTTTCATCCAAAAAAAAAAGTTTGACGATTTATAAATTCAAAAATCATTTAAATCAATAAAAACCGTTACAAATTGCTTTCTATATGAAAAATTGGAATTTATTTAATAACTTTATTTTTGTCTAACCAATTGCTAAATTTTATATTGTATTTTCATTACTTACAAATTATACTTAATTTAAAAAAACAATAATAATCATCTGAAATATTGGAACATAAAATTTTTTATATTAACACATTTTTTTCACTCTTTTTAAAACTTAAAATAATATCTAAATATTTTAAGAATTGTTTTACTGTCAAAAATCATTTCCAAAAAAAAAAAAAAAAAAAAAAGCTAGATCAAATTTATAAACTGAAA